>JAPYZP010005088.1:0-11291 GCA_030522985.1 Torymus sinensis
CCATGGCAGTGAAAGTGGTAGGATCAATATATTTAGACAAATTTTAAATGATATTTTTGATTCTAAATAAAGGGTGCATAAACAGAATTAAATCTGGCCTAAGTATCTAAAATAATACAAATAAATAAGAATCGACTAATAATATAACATCACTAAGAATCCATTCTTCCACCCCAATAGATAAACAGCCAATCTTCTCCAGCCCCCCACTTTGCGAAAGAATAACTCTCTTCCATCTCGGCCAAACTTTTTCCAGCCCGTATAAAGGAGCGTTGCGCAACGACGAATCGAAAGTCCCGGCGATCGCGTGCGCGCGAACCGAGCTATAAGTGTATATATTCGCAAGAGCGGCTAGTGGCAAATATTTGCGTTGTCGGGATAAATAGGCGCGCTGAGACTTCGCGGAAATCGTTTGGATTAATGCGAGGTTAGCGGTTAACGGTGCCTTCGAATTTAGAGCTGTGTTGAGCATTCGCGAAAGTCACGGCTGTCGTCGCGTGTGTGGTTTCTGTCAAAGGTATATAGGATTCCCGATTAGTCCGGTTTTAGCCGCTGAGCAAATATTTTTGTTAAAACTTTTCCGTCTTTCGTTGCGTAACGTTTCTTTAGCTTTATTCTAATTATAATTTCCATGTGTTTGATACGATTACGATTGATTGGGCGATAATAGGTGATAATCGTTACAATGAAACAAATAAGACCAGAATAGAATGTATTGTACGTATAGATAGTGAACGCTAATACAATACTTAAATATTATCAAATATGACATATTTCATAATATTAGCTAAGAAGATATCTTCTATATAAGATTTAATCCAATTTTTGTAAGAGTGTATAGAAGCCATTATCGTTGGTACACACTTTTCAACTTAAACTTTAGAACAAATCAATTTTCATCAAGGCGCTGACATTTCGTTCATTTTTCAGGCTAAATAAATGACCTTCCTCGAGTGTCGACTTAACACCTAGGCGATAAAAAATTGTCGCTCGGGAATCATTCTTTATTACAGCAGCTCCAAGTTGACATTCCAACACACAAAGAATGTCGCAAAAATAGTTTAAATCGATATTTAAAATATGCAATAAATTGCTTGAATAAATGTTTTCTTCGTGTTCATTAAAATAAAATAGAATTTCATGAATGACTCGTTCCAAGAGATCAATGATTTAAAAAAAGAAGTCGTTTCTTCGTTTAAAAAATTATGTATGAACAAGGAAAAATTTGTATTCTGAAAATTTCTTAACGTTTTTAAATTTAGTATAGCTAAAACGAGACGACTCAAAGAAAAGCAGTAAAAAATACTTGTTATAATGAAATGAAACTTTAGGATAAACGCATTTAGCATCTCTTTCTTCAATGCACAGTTCGCTTCCGCGCAGGGGAAAACTCTCAGCCTTCCCCGGCCCTCAAAAATTAAACTACAAAACCCGCCGCGTCAGCGCGTATTCATCAGCCCCCGAATTCGCGTCGTTAACAAGAAGCCGCGCGGGCGCGCAGAAGGAAAAAAAAACGCTCCACGGAGCCGATATATACGTGCTATAGCTGGCGCGGACGCAAAAAATATTTAAATCGAGAGACTCCTTCAATTTATCTTCGATCGAGCCGCGCGCGCGCGCGTATACACACTTATCGGCGTGCGAGCGGCGGTCTGGAAATGTTTAATGGTTTCTCGAGTGAAGGGGATGCGCGCGTATATATACGTACGCCTTGGCGTGCATATTTTTAACGGGCGCGCAGCTGCGCCGCTGGTTTTCCCGAGGTATATGGGCATGTAGCGCGGCGCGGCGGCCGCACGGGAGAGACAAAATCGAACGGGTTGGCCGCCGCGCTCGCGGATATGCGAGAGGGCGCGGGAGAGTTTTGCTGCGTGATTATTTTTCGCTCGTTTTGCGGATTTATGGGCGCAGGAAACGTTGGCTCGGTTTTTTCAAGTAGTATACGGCCGTGAATCGCGCATCGGAAATTCGCAAACCGAACAAGTTTTGTTTAAATTAAAAATCATAATGGAGTGAGCTTTGTATATATTATACTGTGCGATATACACTGTACCCAAGATAATAACATAACAAAATAAAACATACTCTATGCCAAAAATTGCAAATGAGGTGGTTAATTTTCATGTATTCAAAAGTGTTTTCTGATACATCAAATAAACAAATTTTATTTATTATAGTTATAACGTTGAATGTATCAAACTTTCCATTTTGACTTCAAAGTTCTGACAGGCTGACAAAAATGCACGATTCCGAAGAAACTCTTTCAGTCGGCACTATACCTCCATCAGCTGACGTTCGTTGCAGTGCACAAGACGAAGAACAAGGAGCGCCGGCGCCAGCGCCACCGACCGCATGCTCGAGGCACGCCGCCGCGTGCTACGCCCAGAGCGTCTACGCAGGCGCGCGTATGTGTGCGTGGGTAGCTCGCGAAAGTGAGCAGCAGAGAGACAGTACTTGGCGAGCCAGTGACATAACCGTTGTCGGCGACGAGTGATGCTCTCTCGTATAATTCGACATTTCTCACGGTTAAGTTTAATAGATTTATCGTAACGTTTGGATTCTCGATGTAAGTCACGAGAGTTTTCTCGCGTAATTTTCCTGTCAATTAGCATTGTAGAGTGTTCTGTAGTAGCAGCAGTTTGCATGTACGAGAGGTTAACCAGTAGTGTGTAGAGCAAAGAAAATTTTATACGATGCTGTGTGACTCTGCAAAGCGATTTGAAATGTGGTTTGAATCTCAATATGCATGTGTTTGTGACCGGTGATTAGAGTGAAAGAAAAAGTATAGTTGTCGTAGCAGGCTGAAAGTCACATGCGCATGCGCACATTACTGGCTGTCACATATGGGCTGAAAGTCAGCTGTTAATTAAATAGTCAAATAAAACGATTATTTTGTAAATGATCGATAAATGAATGGCGCAATTAATAAAAATTATTGAGATATGTTTTATGATTCTACTAATAATTTTATGTATTTCGTTATTAATGAATAAAAATTTTGTTAAATAATATCAAAATCCGATGATTTTTATTGTTAATAAAATTTCACTTTTGATGCCTTATCATTTTTTTAAATTCGTTATAAAGCATTTTGATAGGTCTAAACAAAATAAATCTCATAAAAATCCAATGTCACGATACATGTAAAAGTCCGTTTGATTTTTAACATTTTTAGTAAGGGCGTAATAATCAACTCCATTTTTTCAGTGCAGATTCAGATATATCATACTAATTCTGTTTTTAAAATAAACATGCTTTATTTACATCGTATGTTGCAATCGACCCGTCATATTATCACCTACAGATACAATGTCAACAAATCTAATCTCACTTACGGTACGATATTGTCTACGTAAATAATCTTATGAAGTATATGTTTAGATTTATGAATTTATAAGTGCGGTTATGCTTATAAACATAATGTGATAGTTTGAATAGGTAGTCTGCGAATAACTCTTAATAAAACTCAAATTCTAGTTTAATACATAAAAACTATAAAATTACAGTGTTTAGTCAAGTTAAAACTATGACGTGGTCACCGGCACCTCAAATTTCTACAGTTAATTCCTCCGAACCGAAAACTACAGCATTCGTAAATTTCGTTACACAACACACATACGAATCATATGATAGTTACATTAAAAAAAATTATGATGACAATGAAATTCATAAGGGGAAGTACGATTTTATTATCGTTGGAGCCGGAACTGCAGGTTGCGTCGTAGCCAACCGCTTAAGTGAAATAAGTAGCTGGAAGGTAGGTATATTTTAAATAGTAATTACCATAAGTGTTCCATTCATGTAAATGAATATTTTGATAGTAATTGAAGTATAGAAAATATACTTATTTGCAATGAAATACGGTTTAAAAATTTTGCCTAGAATCCGTTGTCAATGAAATCAATATTTTATATTTTTTAAAAGTGGTTTAAAAGCACGATTTCAATCTAATCATAAAGTACCATAGTGATTGTAGTTCCATTCCAATGAAAATCAACCAAAAGAGTATATATAATAAAAGTATACCTTTAAAGGAAAGCATTGTTACATTATATTTATTATTTAGCAACAATTATTATATTAATATTAATATTAATTAATTAAATTTATAAGACTGTAAGACCGATGGAAAAATTCTTATCAGTGAATTATTACATCTTTGTAAATTTTACAAATGACAAGGCTAACAAGAAACATCTCAATTCAACCTATCGCAAACAAACGGAGAACTAACTATTTCAGATACTACTGTTGGAAGTGGGTGGCGAGGAGCCGCTCGCCTGCGAAGTACCGGGACTGCAGCCACTTCTGCTGAACTCGAGCCTGGATCACGCTTACAAAACTCAGCCAGAAAGTATAGAATGCGCCGGGGAAGACAAGAGCCGGTCCTTCCAATACTCCGCCGGCAAAGTAATGGGCGGCACGAGCTCGATAAACGGCCAGTGGTACATCCGAGGCCATAAACAGGATTACGATGACTGGGCCGATCTCGGCAATCCGGGATGGGCCTGGAAGGATGTGCTACCATATTTCAAGAAATCTGAGGATATGCGAGATCCAGAAGTAAGTGATTCGCGTTAATTGAATTACAACTTCAGTAAGATAAAATAAATAATCTGTTCGTAGGTACTAGCAAAAAGCCCTGAATATCACGGTACAGGAGGTTACCTGACCGTCGAGCGACCTCCACACAAGGACAAAAGCGTAGACGTTGTTTTCAACGCCTGGAAAGAATTAGGCTTCCAAGAAATCGACTACAACTCTGGAGAACAAATCGGGACCTCTCGCATGCAGATTGCCAGTATTCACGGCGCTCGTCAAAGCACGAATGGGGCATTTTTAAGAACTATTCGAGCTCAAAGACAAAATCTCGTCGTAAAGTCTAAGGCTCATACCACCAAAATTATTATTGATCCTGTAACAAAGCGAGCAGTCGGTGTAGAATATACGGACGTCAAAACCTCAACGAGTTTTAACGTGTTTGCAGATAAAGAGGTCATTATTTCAGCTGGAGCAATGATGTCACCAGTGCTTCTAATGCTGTCCGGAATCGGACCAGCGAACCATCTTCAGGAAATGAAGATAGACGTCGTCGAAGATCTGCCGGTCGGAAACAATATTCGTAACCACCTAAATATTCCCGCGATTCAGTTTAATCTTCCTCCTTCATTGTCGACTTTGCCAGACTTTGAGAATGCACAAAGTGATTTGCTTTATTGGTTAAATACACATGAAGGTCCTCTGTCCGCTGCTGGTGTTGAAGACAGCATAACGTATTACCAGACGCCATATGCAACAGAACCAGGACTACCAGACATCGAGCTGACGTTCAAAAGATGCATTTCGGATACATCAGCTCCTGCTCAGTATATCCCGTACTCATACTACGATAGCATGATCGCAAGGCTGACTCTTTTAAAAACGGTTGGCTTAGCTACATTAAGACTCGACAAAAATAACCCCATCTGGGGCCCACCGGTGATCACCACAAATTACGTCAACTCGGAGGACGTTAAAAAACTCGTTGCAGGCATAAAGATCGCAAAGCGCTTGGAGCACACGAAGACTTTCAAGGAACAAGGAATTGTTCGCGATAAGAAGCCGATGAAAGGATGCGAACAATTCGAGTTCGACAGCGACGAGTATCTGGAGGGTTTTGTCAAGAGCAAATCGGCACCGTCTCAGCATTCCGTTGGCAGCTGCAAGATGGGCCCGAGTAGTGATGCCGAAGCCGTTGTAGATGCAAGATTGAGGGTACACGGAATTGACAGACTGAGAGTTATCGATGCCTCCATTATGCCAACGATAATAAGGGGGGCCACGATGGCACCAGCGATTATGATTGGAGAGAAAGCCAGTGATTTGATAAAAGACGATTGGGCGATATCTGCTGGACAGTGATAAATAAAATAAATAAACAAAAAATATCTTTATTTAATAAACGTATGTGAAAGCTTTAAATATGTTAAATAAATAATTTCTATCTATTTTTAATTTACGAGTATAATTATTATTCCTCATTGAGAAGAAAATGAAAAGTATCTGCATAACAATTAAATATTACGGTATACACAGCTATCACTGTACATGAATAATTAAATGTTAATGATAATACGTTTCATTGATTTTTCAAAAAAATTAATCTTTTAACATTAGACGCGAAAACAATTAGTCGAGTATTTAAGTGGGTCGTACGATACTAATTTTACCGATCATAAAAATGGGATGATCCAGCTAATTTTAATCGAAAATATGATTTTATTATCGTCGGAGCTGGAAGTGCTGGTTGTGTTTTAGCCAATCGTTTGAATAAAATAAAGAAGTGGGTATGTTTAAAGTTTTGATTAAAAAATTTATATCTTTATTTTTTGAATAAACATTTAAGTATTAGGCAATATTTCATAACGTACATAACTTTTTTACATCCAGATTTTACTATATGAGTATCTGGTGATGAACAGCCAGTCATATCGAATGTGCCAGGATTACAGCGCTTCCTAGTGAACTCGAACTTGGATTACGCTTATATAACCCAGCCGGAAATTCCGAAATGCAGGGCAAACAAAAACAGATCTTTCCAATTGTCAGCCGGAAAAGTTATGGGCGGCACAAGTTCGATAAATGGCCAGTGGTACATTCGAGGCAATAAACAGGATTATGACGACTGGGTCACTCTTGGTAATCCCGGATGGGACTGGGACGATGTATAACCGTATTTCAAAAAATCCTAGGACATGCGATATTCCGAGGTGAATATCAATTTTTATCTCTACTAAAACAAAACCAAAAAAATTATGTGTCTTTGACATATACAGTGGGATAAATAATCTCTACCAGTATTTTTGAGTATAAGTTGTCAGAAATCGATGAATATGTCAGAGAAACAATCGTAAATTTTGTTTAAATAAGAATTTTTAGGATTGCAAACGATGTCAATTTCAATGAAAAAACATTTATATTTATATTAAAATTTTCAACATTGTGTAATAAAAATAAAATTTTGGTTTACACATTTTAAAAAGAAATTCTACATAACATCTGACAATCGAAGGGACTATGACAAGACATCACAGACATTATCCACAATAGTTGGAAGAAATTAGGCTCTCAAGAAGTCGACTACTGGTAGTTGCATATATCTGTAATTAATCTATTTCGAACAAAATACATTGAATTTTGCGCGTAAAACTCAAATTTCCCTCTAACAAACCATTTTCCAGTAAGATTTAGCCATTGCATAACCGGGAACCGGCAAAATCGAATCTCAAGAATCATTTCTCATGCAAAAGAAAGAGGGCTTCGGCAAACATCTCTGAATTTCCACGCGCGCGCCACTCGTCGTCAATGCGTCGTCGCACGCGCGCGAACGAAGGAGGAGGTAAACATCCGCAGGATCCAAACGAGGCGGAACGACGACGACGCGCATAATCGAGAGTCCATGAATTTTTGAATGCATAAAGCGTCGTCGTCGACGACGACGCCGCCGCCGCCGCTGTGCGAATCTCGGAGAGAGAAAGAATCGAGAGGAGATAATTTTGTAATTTATCGGACCGCTCGAATTTGGTAAGTTCGCCTACGGATCTCTTCTTCCCTCTCTCCTGCTCTCTCTCTCACTCTCTCTCTCTCGAATCTCCATTAAATTTTCAGTCTCTCGTCAATAATTTCGTGGCGGCTTATCGTGCCGCCAGGAAATCGAATTTCAAGAGGGCCGCTCCAGCGCCATCCCTCGGCACTGTTTTTCTCCATTCCTTTTCCACGCTCGTTGCGTTTCTCATTCAATTCCACATTCGAGGCTCGTCGAGGCTAACTCTTTACTCTCTACCATTTTTCATTTTTGCCGGTTACAAAAATTAAATATTAAAATAATTATTTACACCGAAGCTTAGTCATGTTACATTACGAAAACATTGATAAATGGAAGAAATTTCGAAATAGCCCTATACGCTACACTTCTTTAGTACTTCTAGCCAATAAAATCTTGCACTTAAGGTTTTCTCATAATGTTACAAGAAAAAACTTTTAAGGTGATCATAAAGTAAGAGCTGTTTCGGACGCTTCACGTGGCAGTAACTTTATTGCAAAAGACTTACATTTTATGAAGCTACTCTCGAGGTTTTAAGCGCCATAAAATAATGAAAAAAGGGTTAATTTAATAGTAAGAGGAATACAAAATTATATTAAATAGTTATTTAATTATGCAATTTTCATTTAAATACCATTTGCAATGCAGTTGAAGAGTATTTTTAATAATCTTATACACTTTTGGTACGGCAATCCTATTTTTTTCTTTTTTTTACATTAAAAAGTTGAATGTTTACATTCCAAATAATCACATTGTATAATCTATATAAAATTTTTATCTGAACGTGGATAACATTCGTTTAAAAATATATTCAAAACCGAGAAAGCCAACAATGAAAATCCAAAATTCAACATCCATATCGCAGGGATCAATATCGGTCACGCGTGCCATCGCGGCTTCCCTAAATAGTGGTTATGCAAAAAGAGTCGCCGAGGGTATTGATATCGTCGTGCTCGATTTCCTATTACTTATTCTATGAAATACGTGACAGGGTAACGCTAGAGAGGGAAAGAGAGAGAGAGAGAGAGATGTACCGAAAAAGGCGAAGCGCTAGCTAGCGATCGCGCGCCAGGAACTTTTTCCAATAATTTTTTCCCTATACATTATTGAACGCGTACACTCGCGAGCTTTTCTAGAGCGAGCGCGCAAAATGTCAAAACCGACCCATTTTCCAACTTCGAAGTCGAAGACAAAGAGGAGGAATGACACATGCTAAAAAGACGCGGAACGATACACTTTACCGGCGCGCGTGTGTGTGTGTGCGAGCGCACGGAAACTTTCGCAATTTCGCAATTGTCAGGTTGCGTTTATTTTTCGAGAGTGCCGGGAGGAGGATGTATGTTGAATTGCTTCTGTGGCCTGCCAAGTACTCGAATATATATTCGATTCCAGTTGAACATTTTCTTTTTCGTTCCGCGATTAATATTATTGAGCATATAACTCGAAAAATGTATTGACGATGAGTTACCATTTCGTAAGATTAAATGGATGGACGAACTGAGCAAGTATATCCGACGATAATTTTAGTTAACCTTTAAAAACCCACCATCCGGCCACCTTTTCTCCCACTATACGAGAAGAGAGATGAGCGTAGAAATTCGCTTCGTCCTCTCTCTCTCTCTCGGGAACTTTGATCCGGCGCGGTGAACGAACTCGCTCTCGTCGTTTCGCCGCGCTCTCTCGCGTCAGTAGAAACAGCCGTCTATGCTAAGACCATGCAGCCCGGCCTCCCCAGGGTCGACTTTCGCGAACGAGCAGCAGCAGCAGCAGCAGCAGCAGCGAGCGGCGGGAAAATGAGAAAATTTTATTTGTCCCCGGCAGGATACCCCGGGAAAATGGAATCGAGGCCGCGACTCTCCAGTGGCCAGTGGTGTGCCTTATGTATTTCCTGCGCGCGGCCGCCGCATGTGGCCAGTAAAACGTTTTGCCGGCAGGGAGAGAGAGAGAGAGAGAGAGAGAGAAGGGGTAGAAGAGGGAAAGTTTTAAGAGGCGGGAGAGATGAAGCGAGGGAATATGGGTTATAGGGAAATTTCGGAGGGGGGGGGGGGGGTTCTGCGCGTTATGGGCAATTCTTGCGGCCGCTCGGCCTGCCGCGGTTAGGAGGGATATCGCTTTGAAATGTGGGCAAGAGAAGGAGAGAGAACGGCTGCTGTAAATCGTTTGCGATTGTTTTGGAGTTTTTTTTTTGTCTTCCTTTTTTTTCGGCCGGCGAGCCAAAGTTTTATGAAACGAGTTTAGAAAAGTAATTTCCGGGCCGAATTATGTTTCTTTAATAGGATGAATAAAATTATGGAATATATAGTGGTTTTAATTTTATTATTGAATTATTTTCTTAATAATTTTTCATGAACTTTAAAAACGTCGTTAACACTTTCAATATTATTTTTTTTTTATATAAACCGGATAAAAGATAAAAAAAAAAGTTAATCATATTAGTAAAGGGACACGTTACTTTTTCCGAGAACGCAGCTGGAGAAAAGTCGGTCAGCTCGAAGTTAAATTAGAAGTAAAATGATAATGGCTTTATAAAGGTATACATGCATTTACTCGTTGTCTTTAAGCACTGTCGATATTTTCTCGCTTATAAAATGTCGATACTCTCAATCCAAATGATTAAAACACTTTCAATAAATATATTAAAGGAAAATAAGTTTATCAACTTTAATCCAGGGTCTATTCATTTTCATCGCAAGGCCGTGTGTCAGTTCTGGCATTAAAATTCTGCCAAGCTATAAAAACCTCCAGCTCCCTTTCATTAATTATTCGCATAGTTGCGCTACGAAACAACCAACGCAAAAAAAGAAAAATCAGGCCTGAAAAAGATGAAAAATAAAAGAAAAATCTCCAGGGTGCACGTAACATCAATCTAACGAGCGCAACAAACTGCAGCGGCAGCAGCAGCGCCTTCAAACGCAGCTGCAGCATCTTGCACTTCTTGCCTCGGATACATAATCACCGGCTCCTCCTTCAATACCCGTGTGCAGTGCACAGCCACGCGCGCGAGCTACACCTGCAGTCACGTCGTCCTCTCCGATATCATACATCCATCGACTCCTACCTCGAAAAATCCCTCACAAAAGCGAGAGCGCGCGTACACGACACTCTCTCTCTCTCTCTCTGTGTAGAGAAAATCTCGTGCAGAAATAACGAGCGCGGCGCGGCGCGCGAGCGACGGAATTGGATTCGTTCCGAAAGGGCGACGATGCGTCGACGGAGCACTCGGCAGGAAATTGAATACGTCCCCGGCGAGCTTACCCAGCCGTGCGCACGAGGAGAAAGAGAGAGAGAAAGAGAGGGAGAGAGGGTATACAGGGAGGTAGGAAGAGATCGATGTTATTTTTTGTGCCGCCGAGCGTGGATGTATAAAAATGTCGCGTCATAGTTTTCCCCGAGTATCTTCTCGGAGGAGGAGGGAAGAAGGAGCCGTGCGCGCGAGCAGAACGTCGGAGAATTTGAGTCACGTTCGACGAGGAGTGTAGGATCCTGTGGAGGGAGAGAGGGATGAAAGTTGTTTTGCACGCGTGGAAGGTTGAATAATATATCGGTGGGCCGTGCTGGGCGAATAGTTTTTACAATGGTTGCTTTTTCAGAAATTTCAGAATAACGCTGGATGCTTCTTGCGGGCCGGCTCTCGGCTCTTTGGCTTGAAAAAGAAATCGATATTATACTGGCAAACTTAAATTATTCAAGGTACTACTTTAAAATTATT
>JAPYZP010005091.1:0-14111 GCA_030522985.1 Torymus sinensis
CCATTTTGTCAGAAATAGTGTATATTTTTAGGATATATATTGTATGTGGATTAAATAACATTTTTCTCTTTTTTATAGATGATTTTGGCCTCAGAAGCCGCCTTAACGAACAAAATGAGACCTTCAGAACTAAAATCGGTTGAGAAACAAGAAAGATTCCCGTAATTTATCAATAATGGTTTTTAGTGACAATATCTAGTTTCTAGAATCACGAAATTTTGAGAAAAAAGTTGTATTAAAATACACTTTATTTTCAATACATTGACTACCTGTATCATTTTAAATAAATATATCACATTTAAATTATGGGTTTTTTATATTTTAGGTAACTTCTTGATTTAGCACTGCTTTTACTAAGGAGGTTGGTAATGAGCCACCTTAAATATCTTTAGTCATTATAGACGTATTTAACGTACATATAAAACCACATATAAAACAAATGAAGATTCTTAATCTCTTGAAATTTTAGCTAACTGGTGAACCTAATAAGTGTAATGAGTGGTTAAAATTTGAAGTCCTAAATAATATATTTTTTTAGAAGTAAATTAAAGAAGTATAAACCATATTTTCCTCTTTGAGGAAGCAATTGAGCAAGAAAAATTGTGTTTTTGAGAATAATACATTTTTCTAAAAAGTGCATTTTTCAGTAAAAAGTGCATAACTCCCAACGTTCCTTCGCGGCTGCCCCGTCATTCCTCGCTATTGCCCCATCCTCGCACCTTGAAAAGAGCAGAGTACACATTCGCGGATATCACCCATGTCGTTACAACTTTCCATAAACTTTGGGTTAAGTTTCTCCAAAGTTCAGGTAAAGTTCGTCCAAAGTTTGTCTTAAGTTTGTTCGTTTTTACAAAGCTAACTCTACCTTTCTTTGAACTTTGAGATAGCTTTATATGAAGTTTTTTATTTTTCAGAGGATCTCTCGTACTTCGGCCGACCTTTATCTAAAGTTCAACCGAAAATTGGAAAACGTTTCTATCAACTTTCTACAAACTTTGGTCGAAAATTTCACACAAATTTGGACGTTTGGGCGAGTCCCGTTGGCAAACTGCGGGGCAAGTTGTGCCAAAGGAGAACTTCAGATAAAGTTTCTTCAAACGTATTTTTTTTACGCGCGGTACTGACATAAAAATGGAAAAATTTTCTAAACCTGCAAAGTAGATATATCCAATTGTTTATAAAATTCATGGACAAATCTATAAACAATTGAATATACTTTTAGAAATTTTGACAATTTTCGAAGTTTTATATCGTTACCTTCATCTGAAACTAAACAAGGAATAAAATGAGAACTTCCAAATTAAAATTGAATGAAAAACAAAAAAGTATTTCTTATTGAATGTTTTTTCAGTGAACAAAATCTACTTTTGCAACATTGGAAATTTGCTAACAAAACTTTTTGTTCGTTACGTTAAGAACCCTTTTTCTTATTATATCAGTTTTCAAATTGGAGTGTGTAAACAAATCATGATAAACAATGTTCATATCTTTAGGTCTACTAGACCGCTGATGCCACCTTAAGAGAATGTAACTGTATTGAGGGCACGCGTAGCGCGCCAAATATTCTTGTTGGATTAAAAAGTTTATAATAATTTTGTTTGTCGCTTCTGAAGCCACCGGTTGTTTATGGTTGCAGTCCAAATGTATCCCGCATTCGGATTTTTTTCGTAAATGAATCGCGCATTTGATCAAATTATTTTGCTCTCAGTGAATATGGTATCAAGCTTCTTCTATACTTGCCTTCGGAGCGCTCCCGCGCTTCTTGATAGGCAATATATGTATACAATTTTATCAAGAAACTATGATTTGTAGTAAAGGTTATTTTTTAGGTGGCTTTAAATTTAATATTATATTCAATGACTTTCTTCATTTATTATACATAATTTAAAAATTCACATCTTTTATTCTATTCATATTTTATACATCATTTAAAATTAATACTTTTTAATTATAAATGAATGTAATTAGAATTGTGTCATAAATTGGGATTATAATTTTAAATATGAGCATTAAAAATTAATTAAAAGAATCAGTAAATCTAGTTTGAAGAAGCGAAGTGCCAATGAATTTGTAGCAGTTTCTTTAATCTGATAGCTACTGGTTTTTTGCTCCCTAGGGGCATAATGAGCGGATGCCCGATATCGTATCGATATATCGAAAAATCGATATATTGTTTTACAAATACTGATATTTCGAATGGATATATAGACCGGGAAATATCATCGATATATTAGATCTCAGATACAATACTTCATATTCTAGACATGGCAATATGGTATAATCGCAAGAATCTTTTTTATTGTATCAAAATGAATACCGATGACTCATTCCAATCAAATTTTTTCTGAAAGATATTTTATTGAAATATTTATACTTTTGGTTTATTATTAATAATACTTCTGTGAATATCTATCAAAAACAAGCAGGAAAAATGTAGTTAGTTAAAAAATATCAATTCCTCGGAAAACTGTAAGCAATTAACAGTAGTGTATGAATATAATGTCTTTCCGAATAAAATTTTTTAACCTTTAATATCTTGTATACTTCTCTTTACAAGATAAATATTTCCAGAGTTATTCCCTACTGAAAAAAATCATGTGATTTATCATATGATTTGTTATATGATTTTTTGTATGATAAATTATATGATTAATCGTGTGATTTATCATATGACAAATTATACGACTAACAGTTGATGTTTTCGAAAAAATCATCTTGTAATTTATCGTATGATTTATCATGCAATTTATCGTATGATTTATCATGCAATTTATCATATGATTTATCATGCAATTTATCATCTGAAAAATAATGTGAAAAATCACATGACAAATCATATGATAAATTACAAGATGATTTTCTCGAAAACATCATGTGATTAGTCGTATAATTTAGTCGTATAAATCACATGACAAATCATATGACAAATCAGATGACATATAACATTTCGTATCAAATAATAGATTCAATAATTTTAATTATTTCTATTATATATTGTAAAATAAATCCTTAAAACAAAATTAAGTTATCAAACAAAAATATACAATGAGCCTTTCCGAGCGAATTCCCTCACCCTAGAGTGGACGATCTTAAAATTGATTTATTTAAGGCAAGTATGGCGTTATATTTTGAGTCCCCATATTGTAAAGGTGATATCAAATACAAGGCAAGACTTGTAATTCCGACTCTTCGTAAAGAGCCATTTGAACATTAGACTAACACGGCTTATATACTCTCGACCAGCCTATATATTTACGGAAAGCACTATCGAAGAATCAAATAGCGGATAAATAAACGAAGCTTGCTTATCGAGCGGTACCCAACACAAGTTCTCTTTTTTCACCGCTATGCGACACTTCGGTACTGCTTTTCGTGGATATATTGGATAGTCGAGAATATATAAGCCGTGTCAATCTTTCTTTCAAATGGCTCTTTACGGAGAGTCGGAATTACAAGGCTTGCCTTGTTTTTGATATCACCTTTACAATGGAGACTCATAACTTAACGCCATACCTGCGTTAAATAAATAAATTTTATTTTAAGGATTTATTTTACAACATATAATATAAATAAGTCAAATTATTAGATCTATTATTTGATGCCAAATATTATATGTCATGTAATTTGTCATATGATTTGTCATGTGATTTATCATGTGATTTTTCACATTATTTGTCAGATAATAAATTACATGATAAATTATATGATAAATTACAAGATGATTTTCTCAAAAACATTTAGTGATTAAACGTAGAATTTGTCATATGATTTGTCATATGATTTGTCATGTGACAAATCATATGATAAATCACATGATTAATCATATAATTTATCATATAAAAAATCATATAACAAATCATGTGATAAATCACATGATTTTTTAGTAGGGTTATCATCTATAGACTTAATTTGAGATTAAGCAGCTTGAACCTTATAGTTCATTTATTTATCCTCGGTTTTATAAAGCCACATCCAAGTCTGTTTTCTGAAGCTTAAAAAGTGGATACTTTTTTAACTGAATGAAACAATGATTTCGTGCGAACGTAGCCATAAGGCCATCGACCGGATGTCAAAAAGAAGTTAAATGAAATAAATATCACGAGATGGGTAGTTCTTTTATATGCTCTCCTATGTTTTTCATAGACGAATTTGCAAAGTTTATTGTTATTGGAAACATTCTTATCTATTGGAGTACCAAGCACAGAATTCCTTCATACCAATTTCCATACCGATTGAGCTTTACTAATTATACTAATTTCTCGCGCGTATGTGCGTAGATTTACGTTTGTTGAAAAATTGTTCAATTAAACTATGAAACAATTTTAATTAAAATGAATATTTTTAAATAAAGCAATTCAACTTTAATATCGAAAAAGCATTTTTTTTTCGTTAGATGCAGACAAGAGAAAAACTATAAGAGTTTTTTTCCTCTCTTAAAAAACTGATGAGAGGATGTTGTGAAGTGTTTAAAGAAGCAATGCGATTAGTTTATGGTTCAATATCCGTTCTGAATATCGCCAAAATTCAAAATTTTCTCTGATATAAAATGAATATTTTGATATAAAAATTAATTAAATGATTTATATGTGCATTTGAGTAAATCAATAAAATAATCATTAAATTATTCAATATCCCAATTGATGAAAATTTTATTAACTATTTTAAGCTAATTAGAAAATAAAAGCTGTTCTGATTTGTTTCCTAACGTCAATATTTAGAATTCAAATATGCTATTAGTATAAATAATATATTATGCTTTTGAAAAAGAATGTTAATAAGAAATACAGTAATGAAGTCTAAAATATGTCTTGATTCCGTTTCTACGAAAAATTGAAGTTACAATATTTTAACCATTTCATTTCTTACAAGTAAATATCAATCTTGATACAATAACAACTAAATATTATACTTACATACCATACTTACAAATAAAGTCAGATACAAAATTTGATTGAAGAATGCACAAAGACAAAGAAGAATAAGAAAAAATTCGTCATAGTAGGCGTAAGTACTAGGCGCAAAATTCAACTTTACGCTCTTAGTACTTAATCTCCTATTATGGTACCTATTCCGATTATTTACACAATGTTATTTATGGTTACTATACTAATTTAAAAAAAAAATTATATTTAATGTTTATTGTACGCATGTATTTATAAAAGAAGCATTTTCTCAACGAGAGATCTGCTTCTCATCACATTTTTTGTTGCTAAACCTTCGGACTCGACATAGTTTTGAGTAGGTCTTTCGATAAAGTAGTTAGCTACGATTTGATATTTCAACTATTATGCATTGATTAATATTAGAATAGGTGGTTTGGGAAGCAAGTAGGGCTACGGCTAAGAAAATTGAATCGTCAGTGCTTGTTGAATCCTCAGTGCATCTCATCTAAATATTAATAATTAGACATTTAAACTTAATCTTATATTTATTGAGATTTTCATGTTAGGTTATAAGGGGAAGTGCAAATGTTCAGACTCTTTTTGCAAAAACTTGAGGTACCATAAATTTATGAACATCATATCATTGTTTAAAAGCTAATTTGGTTTTTATTGAACAATGTGGATAAATCGACATTTAACAAAAGATTCGTTGATACGTAAAAAATATGATTGAAAGTATAAAATAATAACATATTAAAGTAGTTTGCTTCGGCAGCCTACTCTTAATTGTCGTATGAGTTGGTATTTAAGGACGATGAACACGCTCGCAGACAAATATATAAATAAGATGTCCCGTGACGTACATTTCTCAATAAACAAAACTTTTATTCTCCAATAGTAACGGATTGCATAGAAAAAGGAGAAGGAGATAAACGATTACGCTATAAATACAAAGGAATTGCTAGTCCTTGCCTGCGTTCGCCACGTACACACTTTATGTAATAATTAATAAACTTGTTTAGAGTCTTTCGTTTCCATTGCTCCTAATACCTTTGGACTTGCATATCCTATATAATGTTAAAAACGTTCGATATATCGCACCATTTTCGTGGCAAAAAACATTTAATACAGTGTATAATAATGTATCTATTATCTATGCATGTTTACACATGGTTTATCTCATCCCAGAATGAACATGGCGCGTCCAATAGTTATGATACCTTGTGATAACGCACATTCGCATAGTAACTTCTGTTTATTCTTGTGAGTTTATAATACAAGTAGTTAAATGATTCAGACAGAAGCCAGAAGTCGGCAGAGAAAAGAAGAAACGAGGAGCCTGTAAAATCAAAACACGGATCTCTGAGTTGCAATGTCACCAAGGACTTGTTTATCTGACAAAAACACGTCTTAGCAAGTTTGAAAAACGGCTCAAAAAATCTTCCAAGCTACAATTTTACAGTGTTACTCGTGCTTTGTTTATTAGCCGCTTATCATAGTTTTCATACTTTTCCACTCGCACATTTTCACTTTCTCGCAAACAATAGCTCAACCGCTCTAAACCGCTTATGAATGCACTTTTCTTGTAAAATACAATGTTCTATTATAATTCATTCCTACAGTATAGTTTTTACCTTAGATTTTCTTCATATTTTTCATTTCTTTCGTTATTTTATTATTATATAATAACAATATCACAGTTCTGTTCGTACCACGCAATATATTGTTTCCCCTCCCTTTTCGTTTAAATCTACAAATTAATTACTTTTCACATTTTTCTTAAACTTTATCACTTTTTCCACGCACCTTATGTTTTTCTATCATTCTTAATAACGCTACACAATGATCGCTGCTCTTTTCTTAATTTTTGTGTAAACATTGATAACGTAACATGCTATTTTTTTTATTTTTTAGTTAACTCCTAGGAAACAATGTGTTTCTCGCCGCGAGTCATGTATCAGCCGTATTATTATAAACTATTAATTATTGTTTTCTTATTTTATTGTATCATCGATTTAACAAACTTTCGTCTGCAATGCTGTACAAAAGAAATTTAATGGCCTAAACACATTTAAAAATCGAAACCTGATTAAATAGCTTCTATTTTCAAATAATTCATATTTTTGCTTTAATTTTCGATTTATTTACAAACGTTTCTCGCAGAGTACACTTTACTTGAAAGAATACTACTACGTTGCAATTTAACTTTCAATCATTGCGCAATGCGGTGATAGACTTAAAAATGTCCTGCACTATTGCTCTTTCGTTACTTTCTTTAATTCATATAGTACGAATGACCGAGTGGTATTTGAGTATGCGAGATTCATTGTTTAGAGCATTAAAAATAGTATACGCACCATTTTTACATATGCGAAACGGACGGCTTCTAAGAACACCCGTCACGACAATTTTTGATAAAAATTTTTGAACGCTAATTTATGTTCAAGTATACATTTTACATAATTATGAACTATATAAAGTTTTACGTGTACAGTTTACTTCACGGCAAGCCAAGAATCAGGCATTAAATTTTGAAAAATTTATTTGAATCAACGCCAGGGGTTTTATCAAGCGTCTCGAATAAAAGAGCCTTTTTATTCTAATGAGATTAAAACTTGTCAGAAATATTTTGTGAATGCGATCACGATGTGACCAAGGAAATAATAGCGGACACATTTAAAAATAATTCATTTCTGTATGAAGTTCAAGCCCGGTTTAAAATATTTAAATAACAAAACTTGGACACTGTATTTTCATCGTCATTCAAACATTAATATTTGGTGTTACGAAAGTATTAAGGTACTGCAATTGTTTTGCAGTACAATCTTCAGCACCGAATCAAATATTAACATTACTTTAGATGATTGACACTGCAATTGTCAGCACCAAGTCGAAATTGTATAAAAAATTAATTGACATGTTTGTTCTATAAAACTCTACCGGCTTTTTAAATTAACTTGAATATTGTCTAAGATGAAATTTATTTATAAAAAATTTTTTTTACAATTAGCACCCACAACCAATTTAGTTTTTTTGTTTTTCGAATGACGTTAAGTACTCGTGGATCACTAAAAGCATTTGCTTTGATAGTTAAAATTAATAAAGTCATTTTACGAGCTGTTTTATCAAATAACATAATATTTGTAAATTTTCGCTATATCGTTACGGCTTTGTAGGTGAATTACTTTGGGTTTAAAAGAAAACAAGAAAGTTTTTTTTTAATGAGGAATAAACTTTAATTTGTATTATTTTCTGTACATCTTCGAATTCGTTGATTACTCTATAATTTCGTTTGATCAACATTTTTACAAAGTTCTTTTTGAACAACTTGGCCATTTCGGTCACTCCTGACTTTTTATCTATTTGAATGTTCACGACATGGGTTCAAAAAATAAGTTATAAAACGAACTTTAATTTATCACGTAGATAACTATATCCCTAAAAATAGAAATTTAAAGTAAATAGTCGATACCGTAGCTGGAGTGAACAGTCAAATATGTTTGTTGGCAAGGCGTTCTAGAAGAGCTTAAAAGTCAAAGTAAAAATGATGCGCGTGATGAAGCCCTGTCTAAATTATAAGGTGTAATTAGTCTATTTTTACATGGCAAACTAGAAGTTTGGCCTCACAATTGACGTTTTTAATTATTTAGTCGTGCTATATAGACAATAAAAACAGTAAGAAACGCTAAAAAAATGTAAATTTGCCACGACGAGAGTACACCTTTAATTACGCAATGCCCCTATCAAACCCCAGTAAAGTCAAGAAAAAGTAAATTTTTGCACTTTTGTTCTCTTACGTTGATAATTAACTAGAAGCATTTTAAATAAATAAAAATAATGACAGTTCCTTTGCTAGATTAAATTTAGTTAATGAACAACTTATGCTCTACAAATAGTGAGCAGATATACGATCAAAATACGAGTTCCAAGTTCAATAGCAATCGAAAATAAGTTAACAGCCTCAATAATCAGTTATTTTTGCTCGAGACGATTCGTTATGTACAAATGTTGCTTAAAGTAAATCGTATCTTAATCATGGATTTCAGCGAGCTTTTGAAAAATAATTGATTACTGAGGAATAATTATCAAGATATCTGTTTAAACAATGCGTATTCATCATCTAAATATGTAGTGATTCTCGCAATAAAATGTCTGTGTGTGAGTATATATATCTGTATGTATGTATGTATATATGTATGTGGGTGTGAATATATTGTGTGCGTGTGTGTATGTGTAGGTGTGTGTGTGCGTGTTTATGTGCGCAATCCCGCGTGTTAGCGTGTATACACGAAAAAACAATGCATTTATAACTTGGCTATCATTATAAACAATGCATATTGAGTAATTTAACGCAATCTTAATAGTAACAATAATAAAAACAATAGATGATTATTAAATAATTTTTACAAACAATGTATACTTAGTATCATAGGGTAGCGCGCAGGGCCAATCGGGGCGCGAGATTTCCTTGGTCAGGCCCTTGATCACATTTGGGTATTGCCGTGAGACTCGGGCAGGCCGAATCAGGAGGGGAGAGAAGGAGAGGATTGGGATGTAGAATGAGATAATAAGAAGGAAAGAGAGAGAGACAGAGAGAGCGAGAGAGAGCGAGAGAGAGTCAGAGAGAGCGAGAGAGAAAGAGAGACAGTGCGTGAGAGAGAGAGAGAGAGAGAGAGAGAGAGAGAGAGAGAGAGAGAGAGAGAGAGAGAGAGAGAGAGAGAGAGAGAGAGAGAGAGAGAGAGAGAGAGGATTGTCTCTAGGCTTGGACCCCAACTCGGGCTCAAGCGCAGGACTGGCCGATCAGGATAGCGCTTGTTACTGCTTGTCCTTGAGGCCGCCTAGAAGTGCGTGGCTCTCCATGCTCGCGCTAAGGTTGCTTAGATTGCTCAAGTTACCGAGGTTGCCGAGGTTGCCTAGGTTGCCGAGGTTCGGTTGGTGAGCGTAATTGCGGATCTGGTGCAGACTGATGAGCTGATTGGGAAATGAGGAGTTCTGTGTAGTGGGCCCGGTCGAGCTGACGGTTGCAGCCGAAGAGGTCGGTGAGGGCTTTTGCGAGTTAAAAGCCTCGTAAAGGTAGGGCCGCGAGCCGGGGTGGTGGCCGCTCGGGTAGTGCAGGTGGTTTAATGGATTCAGCGGGTGCTGCATCGAGGAGATGGAGTTGATGGAGATGGAGGAGATGGGTGTGAAGGCCGAGCTACTGTTCGGGTGGCCCTGCTGGCCCGGCTGGCCCGGCTGAGGCGTTTGCTGCCGCGAGTCCGGCTCGAGGGGCTCGCGGTGCGCATGCCCGTGGCCGAGCGCATGCGCGTGCGCGTGCGCATGCGCGTGCGAGTGCGAGTGAGGTGGTGGCGGCAGCAGCATCTCCCCAGAGGCCGGTGCTGCCTGGTGGTAATCGTTGGCGTGGTGGTGGTGCGGCAGCCGCTCGTGCAGCTCGCTGATGACTGAATCGGGGCTGACCTTGGGCCAGTAGTGTTCCTGATGGTGGGCCATCGAGTGCAGCGCTGGCCTGAGACCGGAGCCGATGATGGGCGGTCGCTTGTCCGTGCGCTCTGCGTGCTTCTGCATGTGCTTCGCCAGGTAAGTCTCCTGCGTGTAGCTCTTGCCGCAGTACTGACATATATGCGTTTTGAGGTGCTTCGACTCCTTGTGCTTAGGGATGTGTTCGAGCAGGCTGGGCTCGTCGGAGAAGCACTTGTAGCACGAATTGCACTTGTACGGCTTGTCCGTCTGGTGGCAACGTGAGTGGCTCTGCAGGTTACTCAGCTGGCTGAAGGCTTTGGAGCAGCCGGGGTGCCGGCACTTGTACGGCTTATCTCCCGTGTGTGTGCGGATGTGTTGCTGCAGGTGGCTCAGCTGCGTGAACTTGCGCTGGCAGATCTCGCAGCGGTAGGGCTTGATGCCCAGATGGATGCGCGTGTGCTGCGATAGGTAGGATGAGTTGGCGAAGGCCTTGGAGCACTGGGTGCACTTGTACGGCTTGGCCTCGCGCATGTGAATCTGCGTGTGTAGCTGCAGGTCCGCCTTGCTCCCGAAAATCTGAAACAGAAAATACAGAGGGCAGCGTTAGCAACTCTCCTGGTAAATGAATGTAACGTTCACCGCTCGCCGCTCGCCGCACGCCGCTCGCCACTCGCCGCCAGCCAGTGACAGGTTGACCTTGTCTATCTTAGCATAGCCTCGAACACCTCAATGACGCTCGGCGAGCGCGTTACGGCATAGAGGGGTACACTATCTATCGCCCCCACCCTTCGATTTCGCCTTCCACTATTCCGCTCTCCGCCTCTCGCCTTCGATCGTAAATATCAGCGACGCTGCTCTACCATACTTCCTACTCAGAGAACCTCGGGGTTTTCGATCTTAGTTCCTTTATACGCATATGCATATGCAGCAGCATCTCGAAGGTCTCGGCCTTCTTCCAAACTCGCACTCCTTTTTTGTTTTCGGTAGCCTCTTACGTAAAACAGCGCGAGACCAGCGTAGTTTCCGTAATAATTACACAGGGTCAGTCGGAATATTGCAATCAGCCTGACGATCCGGTTGTATCCAGACGGACAAGAAAAAAAGAGCGATTGACTGTGCGTATGTATATATGAGTAAGAGCGAAAGAAAGAGAGAGAGAGCGAGAGTAAGAGAGAGAGAGCGAGAGTAAGAGAGAGAGAGCGAGAGAGAGTGCGAGAGCAAGAGAGAGCGCGAGAGCAAGACAGAGCGAGAGAGAGAGAGAGAGAGAGAGAGAGAGAGAGAGAGAGAGAGAGAGAGAGAGAGAGAGTTTGTATATACATCCGTACCGCAGGTGCAGCTAACGTCTATTATCTCGGGCTGACGAAAGCTTGCAGCTTTTTTGCGCGTTTCCACTGATTGTGTGTAAAACAGTCTCATCTACACTTTTTTATTTTCAAATGATTCATTTTGTTCGATTACTTTGGAGACTGAAGAATTGGAAGAAGAAAAAACTGCTTACGGAAAAGTAAACAATTAACTAATCAAATTGATCAGCTGTTATTGACGTGACTCTTGACTAATAGCTTCGAGCTTCGACTTTTCGCTTTGATTGTCAATTACGTGAAATAATGTTATGAAGTAATCGTAAAGAAGATGGAAAAATGACGTCATTACTCAATGAATAGACATGTTTTCTGAACATGAGTTGCAAAATGCAAAAGGAGCGATCATTAAAGATGATTTACCAAAGTGTGAGCTAAAGCATAGTCTAAAGGGAGACGAATTTTTACACAAGCGCGGTCAAGTGCTAAAGTCCGTTTCAACGTGAATCATAAGAGCATCACGTGCTGTCGCGTCTAGATAAAACGCGAGAGACGAAGAAAGTGGCCGCATATTTCTACATGTTTTCTAAATTTGAATATTATTTTAGAAGTGAATGTCTTTTTCACTTTTTAAATAAGTGACAAATTTAACATATGAAAGCCTATATCATTCACTTATTTAAAAGTTAAAAAAGACGTTCACTTCAATAGTAAGTGAAAATATCACTTATTACATGTCAATATTCACTTATTCGTCTAGTAAAAACACGTTCACTGCGAATATGGAAATATTGACGTATTATAGTAAGTGAATTAATTGCTTAATCATTTTTTATTTATTTATTCATAAGTGAATTTTTCATCCATTAAATATTGAGTTAAGTTTTTTTTAATTAAATAAAAATTCACTTATTCAATATGTTAATATTCACTTATTCGTAGTCAACATTCACATATTCGCAGTGAACGTGTTTTAACTGAATCAATAAGTGAATGTTGACATTTAATAAGTGAAATTTCACTTATTCAAATTTAGAGAGTATCTTTCTTCCCATACCCAGACTTAATCCAGACATTGTTAATTCGTTCTTTATCGATAGATACGTAGATAATATTGATATAATAATATAATATTGGTACAATATAATATAACATTGGACAGTGCCTATCTCCTCGGATATCAACGAAAAACAACTATTCGTGTTTATAAACAACTAGTCTGAATTTAAATTTTCATAATAAAAGCCATGTTTATGGTAAAAGGAATGTGGTCGCAAAACCCAATTTCAGACCTGTTGTTTATAAACGCCATAACGATAGCTGTACTTTGCTGCTCGGCCCAATACGCTATGTTCGTATCGCGCACTTATTCATTTTTTCAGATCTTAAGAATATAATGCCAGATGCTTACTTAGTCAGGTGGCTAGACTTACTTAAAAGGAGTACTGTGTGCGATGCGGAAAATAGGATCGTTTTGTAATGAGCTCAGTTGAGCAGCTAAACTATACACTAGAGGCAGTAGGCAAATGCGCACGTTCGGGAACTTCCTTTAACGGGGTCTACAAGTGCGCGCGCAATTACCTGTATGTCCCGAGGGCGGATATATTTTTTTTCCTCCTTTCGAAAGCTGTCCTTGCTGGTGTCAAGTTCACGCAAACTAGCCGATCGCATGCGGTTCCTGCTCCGGCTAACGCTCGGCGGGAGCGCTATTGCACAATTTGTCTAAGCCGACGCAACGATGGCGCACCTACCTATGATAAATTTTTCTACATTTGCCCCCCTCCAAGGTCAACTTTTTCTATGCAGACGCTTGACTTGATTCCTTTCTGATTGTTTCCTTTCTCTCCACATTATTATTGCTTTAAATCTTTGCTTTTTATTTTATTATTCATTATTTCTGCCACATGATAGCTCATTCTCATTTTTATCTTATTCGGCACTATTATTATTGAACAAAAATCTTAAGTCTGACATTTTAGGCTCCAAAGTATAAGTTTTATGCTGAACTTACGTGAAATGAAGTTACATTCATATGAAATTAATCAGTTTTGTTCATTTTATTTAGATGAAGACATACAAAATGGAAGAATTACCAACAGAATTACTGTAAAGCTTAATTTGAAATTCGAAAAATTAAAGAGGATGAACAAAATCGATTCACGAATCTTAAAGGCAAGAGTTTTTAATTTGTACTGAGGATCACTATACCTGTTGGGGACAGGAGGAGGGCTGATGTTGATACTGAGAAGCAATATGAGTGATAGACAAATGCGCGGCGCCTTTTTGGCAAATTGAATTGATAGAAAATGGCACTGGCTTACGTCTCAGTGCTAGCTGTCGAGTAAGATCGGAAATCTAGCGCGACTGTACTTCAAAGAGAGAGAGAGAGAGAGAGAGAGAGAGAGAGAGAGAGAGAGAGAGAGAGAGAGAGAGAGAGAGAGAGAGAGAGAGAGAGAGAGAGAGAGAGAGA
>JAPYZP010005092.1:0-10365 GCA_030522985.1 Torymus sinensis
CATGAAGATGCTCTATATCAAGTACTTTCATGAACTAAAATAGTTCTGTTAATTTACTAATACTGTTTTGCAGAAAAAAATAAAATGTGGGAAGTCGGCAAACTAGCCCCGGTCTCCCATAGGTTTATTAATAAGCTTATATTTCGACTACAAACGAAATATTTGCTTTGTTGACTTTATAAGACGCCCGACTCGTTGAAATTTAATAATAGAAACTTGCATAACAATGTAGTGATCATTTTTAGACAAATGAAAACTGTACAAAACCTATATTTTTCATATTTGGAAGCTGGCGACATCGGTTTTTAAGCTTCCATATAAGTGAAGATAGCCAACTAGAAAAATGGCTGAATTAGCGAAGAGGCCGAATTACCCTGACTTACCTTATCTTAAATTTAATAAAAGTGATGGACGCGGATTTTGGTATTAAAATCTTCATGTTTAGCATGAAATATACTTCATAAAATAAAAGATATTACATTGAAACAACTGAAACCTAAAAGGCGTTCGGGATCCAAGAAAAGCGTTTACAAAAGAAGCAACAACGTCTCTCTCCGACATGTCGGGAATTCTCGAGTAATGCCGTGTTATTTGCCAAAAATTAGTTCTCCCTCCTCTTCTAATTTTTCCTCAAAACCTCGTGTGCACTGCCGGCGGTGATCCCGTTACCCGAATATTCTCGCTTTAAAAATCAATTTCGCCGCGCGGCGCATCGCAGAACACACGCGAGAATCGTAATTGCGCAACATATTCTTTTTTTCTTTTGTTTTCCTTTCGAAGCCGACATATTTCAGTTGCAGAAAGGGAAGACGCCGCAATTTTGCATTCGAAATCGTCGTAAAAGAGTCATTATGGCGTCAGCTGTAACTCTCTCTCTCTCTCTCTCTCTCTCTCTCTCTCTCTCTCTCTCTCTCTCTTTCTCTCTCTCTCTCTCTCTCTCTCTCTCTGAGAGAGAGAACGCGTTCGAAATTTCTTCTCGCTATCATTACCATCATCCGGCAAAAACAATTTCGAAAAATCGAACGCAATTAATAATGATTGCGACGTGTGTCTGTCTGTATGCCGGCACACGTTGCACCTTTTTCCCTGTAAAAATGATCGCAAACAGCGAGTGTGTGATGTACGTGTGTGTGTGTGTGTGTATGTGTGTAGCAGCAAGAGGAGGAAAAGAAAAGGCGCAGAGCGAGACTTGCGCGCCGAAGTGTAATGTATACCTTCGAGGCAGATAAAATAAAGGGAAGGAAAGGGAGAGCGAGCGAGCGCGAGAAGATAATCACGAAGAGAGCGAAGAGAGAGAAAGACAGAGAGAGAGAGAGAGAGTTTGCTCGCATCGCGAGAGCTCCGCATAATGACAGTCGGCAAATTACGCATGCGTGTTTTCTTCAAAATGCGCGTTTCAACAGAAAACTCTCTGGATTTGTTTTCACTCGCGCGCTCGTACATATATGTTTCGCCCTCTCTCTCTCTCTCTCTATCTCTCGCTCTCTATCTCTCTCTCTCTCTCTCTCTCTCTCTCTCTCTCTCTCTCTCTCTCTCTCTCTCTCTCCGCTCGCTAGCTACTGGAATTTCTGCAAATGCATGCTTTACATGCGCTCGCGGCGCTCTTTTTTCGCCGATCATCCGTCCATAGCCGCGTGTGGCTGCAGCGAAGGAAAAAAGGAGCGGAACGGTTTTTCTGAAAACTGAAGCTCTCCCTCCTGTGCATGTGCACGAGCGAGCGAGTATATATATATGAGCGAGAGAGGAAAAAGGAATTCGAAGGAGAGAGAGAGAGAGAGAGAGAGAGAGAGAGAGAAGCGCGCACGCCTGTGTCATTCGCGCGCGGATAGTTGATGCTCTCGGGGCTGCTCGTTCGGAACTGGAACGGAGAGAGAGAGGGAGTGAGAGAGGTTGATTTTTGAATTTCTAAAAGAATTTTTTGTTGATAGTAAAAATAGGCTGGGCGTAGGTACTTTGGCGTTACGGTACCTTTGAAACAGCTATAAGAGCTGCCTATAAAGCGGATCGATAATGCTTATTGGTGGTACTGTCTTGACTGGGAATTATCGATTATTGATTTACGTATAATAATTGAAAAATACGATGATTTGAATTTTCTCTCCCTATACTTTCTTAGAACATCCAATATAACTTTATATTTGTTGAATGAGGAAATACTTACTTTGTATAGCTAACTATAAGAATCATTCTTACAATAACGTACTAAACACTCATCGAATCGGCGTACAATCAACTTAACACCCAGTGACCATCGGCGAGTTTCGGGGCGCTTTTTGCAGGAGCGACGCTGCAGCCGCGGAGAAAAGAGAGCTGCGTTGCCGGCGCGGTGTGACCATCAATTGCGTGGGCAAACGTCTCTACAGGCCGCTTCCGACCTTCGCAACAATTACGCGCAATTAAAGTCGCCGAGCGGCAAAGGCCGAAGGCTCGTTGCCTTAATTCCTACGGGCGATCCTCTCCTCTCTCTCTCTCTCTCTCTCTCTCTCTCTCTCTCTCTCTCTCTCTCTCTCTCTCTCACTGTCGCTCTCTCTACTCCCTCGCATACTTGCGGAACGGAACCGCTACCGGTCCACTGCCACTGACTTTCTGCGCGTGCAGCAGCTAGCGGTCAGGCTCTCGTGTCGCGGAATGTTCTTTCGTGTAAATACTTACTCTCTTTTGTCGTAGTCGTCGTCGTCGACGTTTTGACGAAAGCGACGTTAATGACTTTATAAGTCCGGATGGAAATCTTTTTTAATTTGTTTTGACGGCGAGTGGACAAGAGGTCACCAGTGCTGGAGTGGAGTGTGTTGGGATTTTTGATGGAATTAATTATATTGGGTTTCTAATGATTTTATAGAAGTACATGGGCTGGGGTATGATTATTATTGAACGCACTTTAGTTGTGAGGTTGTTGAGATCTCTGATCGCATGTAGAATTTTCTAAATAAAATATGGTAAAAGGGAAAATGGGATCTTAATAATAAATCGATATGTAGGGTAGAGGCTCCCAATGTGGGAAACCTCTAATTCTTGTTTTATATGAGATGATAACGTCAAAGTTGATACTTTTAATATAGTTGTATGGACGAAAGTTACCCAATACAATGATCTTTAAATTGGTATATATATATATAGAGAGAGAATAGACTTAATTTGGTACAGCATTATTTCCTTCATAACAGTGTCCACATTGGCAGCCACTAGATATACTCCACTTTTAAACATTGTATTTAGAATAATTTAATGAGTACATAGGATTATTAAGTGATCTAGAAGATTTACTCCAAAGTTCTTAAAAAAATATAACAGATTACAAAATCTAAATTCCAATTTTTATTTATTTATTTTTCTTATATTTATTACATAGCATTTACATAAATAGAAATATAAAATACGTAGTATTACCAAACAATTATGTTTTCCATCACATCATAACTTTATTTTTTTGCATGTGATAATATATAAGTTTAAGTATTGATATTCAAAGTGCCACGAATATTTTATTCAAACTGCGCGTACTTCTCCGCACATTCAAGCATCAATGACTCATCCATCCCAGTCTACAACCACTCGACATCACAGCCATGAAACGACCAACCGATATTGCATCCCAACGACAAAAAACCAACTAATTCCCTATACACCCAAACATACTCTATCCTCTCACAATAGCCTGCATCACACGTATCCTCTCTCACCTCTCTCTCTCCCTCTCTCTCTCACATCTCAGCGTGTGGCAGAGCAGCACAGCCTCGCGCCCCCTTCTACCCTTAACACCCTGTCGCGCGCGCGTGCGCGGGGCATTTCTGGGGGCCCATCGTGCGTGTTCCCGTGCGCTGCGGGGCGGCGGATCCCTTTAATGGCTCTCGTAAACATCGGCGCTGCCGCTGCTGCTGTTGCCCTGGCGCTAATCCCCGGGCCGCGTTTAACGCGATCGGCACGGAAAATCGGATTTGGAGCCCATTGTCAGTGTAGAAAAGGATGACACCGCGCGCAGGGACAGCGTGCGAAAGGAGAAGAAGAGTTTCGAGAGACGGTGTAGGTATAATGGGATTGAGAGACAGGAGAGAGTGAGAGAGAGAGAGAGAGAGCGATAGAGAGAGAGAGAGAGAGGTCACGGTGAGTGTGTTTACCCGAGATCTCGAGTGGAGGTATTGTACACGGCGCTTGTCAACGTTTAGATTTAGTGAGAGTGAGGGGGAAGGGATAGTCTCCGGGGAGAGGAGGTGGGGTATTAGTTACAGAGATGATGCTCGGATCATTGTTTCAAAGCCAAGTGTGCGAATGGCGTTTTGAAAGGATGATACCTTGGGTGACGTTTCGATGCGATTTCGGCAGCTATAAGTAGTCAGATTTTTTGGGCATGGTTGAGCGTGAGTAATACACTTTTTAAGATGATGAAAAGTACAGAACGATTGGAGCCGGTGTTAGCATATTGAAATATCTTGCACTTCTATTATATTACCGAATCTTGCACGCAGAAAGATTCTGGAATTACAATAAGGCATAATTCTGTGACATTATTTATAGAAATTCTATGATTTAGGCAGCTATACATACAAAGATGTTGAATATTCGTTGTTCCATCAAACAAATACTCGAACTAAGTTTAAGCTAATGATGTATTTTTATTCAAACCATTATACAAGCAACTATATAACACATCCGTTCGCTTCAAGGAACAGCACTATATAAGTTATTATATAGTAGAATTATTCAATTATTTTGGAATTTCTTATCCTGCACGAACATGATATATGACTCAAGTCATTGCTATACATAGCACTTGGATAAACCCACATTTACAAGAATACAAGTGGCATGAACCTAGAATCTCTCTGGTCGTAATATTTCCTTGAGAAATGTCACAAATTTCGATTTTAAATACTAACAAATTTAGCGAAAATATCCAATGAAGCGAACAATTCATAATAATTTTATAATTAACAATTTGTAACGAAACATTCACATAAATCGTACGTAGTAATGAAAATTTTAACTATTGTAAATATTTCATTACCACTACATTATTCTAATAAAACTCTTATATCGTAGACCACATTAAAAACATAATTTCCATCGAACTCCTTATATAAATACCAGCACTACTCTAAACTCAAGTTCAACTTCTCCCATCAGAAGAACCAACCATTCACATCTCCCAATCCTCTATTTTCCTCCCCGAAAAGACGCAAGCGCCCTTTCTCTCACTCCTGCGCCTCTTATATATATATATATATCCTCTTTTCCACCCGGACGCTAACCCATATCGACGTATATATACCCATACTCGCGTCACCGTACTCCTCTCTCTCACTCTCTTCTCTCTCTCTCTTCCTCTCTCTCGCTCCCAATGTATCCATCCATCTATCCATCCGTCTGCACTACAAAGAGGCCGAGGCACAACGCGTCGTGCGACGAAAAAAAATGCGAGAGACAGCGGAAGGTCGGGGGAGCGTGGCCATTTTGTCTGCTTAGTTCCGCGCTGGGTCACCCGGTGTATGGACGCCCCGGTGCGTGTAATCGCTAATACCCAGCAGAGAGAGAGAGAGAGAGAGGGGGGGAGACAGCGAGAGAGGGTGGACTTCGACTAATCCCCCCGGGCATGTACGTGCGCGCGCATTTCCCGAGACTTCCGGATGTCCGACAACGACGACGATTTGCCGAATGGGTCCTTCGGCAGGTCTGTGGGTGTAGGGTAATGTCGTGCGGCGGATGGGCGACAGCGACGAATGTTCTTTTGAGTGACATTTTTTTTAAAGTGATTCCATTTTCGGAGCGAATTACAATGTATAAAGATAAGAGGTGGTGATTTTTTTTTAATTTGCTCAATCATTCGTGCTTTAACAAACAACAAATCAACTGGTTGACAGTAATAACATTAGTTTAATACCAAGAAAAGTATAATTTATTTGAATTTCATAACAATATTTCTTCGAAATAAATTACAGTTAAAGTTTATTACACGTCTTTTACATATTTTCTTGATTTTCAAAATCCAATTCTCAATCAAAAATAAAAGAATACTTAATGCCCAGCCGATGAATAAAACATGAAACGCATTTATTAGCCTACTAATTTCAAGAGATTTTGCGGTGTTACTTTCAGTATTTTCGCGATAAGAATATTTAGACATCACCCTACTAAATATTAAATTTACGAGACCTCCTTCATTCAGCTTTATTAAAATTTTATTAAATGGAACTCTAAATGGTGAATTCATGCCAAGTAAATATGTGTAACTTTTTTCAAGTATATTACCCTGCGAGATGTGAATATCTTTGATTTTATTTGCAAAAGCACCAAATAAGGTAATAGGACACAGACAAACGCTTTGCTTATCATTGAAAAGTTCAAGAAGACATTCATCTATGTTATTAATTGAATGATAGCGTTGGATTACTTCTTCATATGAAATATCACCTATAAGATCAGGGAATCCATGTACTGTCCAATTGCGTTTAATTAATTCTTCAGCTGAATCGATCGTCGATTTTGGGTCTGGAATAATACTGATTGCACTTAAATAACTGAGAATAAAAGAATTAATTGAATAAATACCAATGGCAAGTAAAATAAAAGTTAATCTTCTGTAAAAATGTTGAATTTTTATCGAAATAGGAGCAGTAGCTAAAAGTCGTATAAAATCTAAAAATGCTGAAGTTATGGATTCTTTTAAAGTTAATTTCAAACTAACGATTGACATAACGGAAGTCAGAATAAAGAATAACCACTCATTAATGTCAAGCAGTAGTACCAACTTGGAAATGTAAGTAATAGATAAATTTAATGAAACGATTTTAACTTCTTCAAGGAAGAAAGGATATGTCTGTGCCTGCCAATAATAACGAATCAAGATAGGATTCATAAGAATATCTGCAGTGTGTGATAAAATATCTTTGAATGGTCCATGAGGTGTGCTATTCACATATCCGTAGGTAGCTGCTAGTTTCACAGTTACTGTAGCATTAATTGAACTTAAAATTAAACATATAATTTGATGATAGCCGCCACATCTTTTATACCCAGACTTTGTTTCGTCATACACATAAAACATTTTATCTCGAATAAAAATAACCTTTAAGTTGTAACCATTTAAATCGTTGGTCTTATCGAAGTATGAACTGTTACAGAATGAATATTCTACTGCCTCTTGAACAAAGAGTATAAGTTATTAATTTTTAAATGAAATATAAATTTAGATGTAGGTCTTGCAGCTAATGGCCAATTTACTACCACATCTGGTATTACTTATTCAAGTAGTGATTATTATTAATCCTGAAGAGGGACATCTATATGTCCGAAACGTCGAAATATTAAAAATTGGTGTTTTATTATTCTCACTACTTGAATAAGTAATACCAGATGTGGTAGTAAATTGGCTATCAGCTGCAAGACCTACATCTACATTAATCCTACCATTAGCTGCATTACACAAAATTGAAATATAAATTTATTTAATAACGTTTTTTTAACTTACCATTCGTAAAACGATATTGAAGTAAGGTCCAATGTTTATTGGGCATTGAAGTTTTTTCAATTTTTTTCCATAGTTTGGGAGCGATAGTCGAAAAGGGATTAAATGTATATAAAACTAACTGATTATCTTGATCTATACATAAATATAAAGCTCTTAAAATCTGAAAAGTCCAGACTACACTTAAAGTAGCATAAGTATTTTCTAAGCAGTCTGCTGACAAGTTGATTATCAGAAATTTTGCATTATGATTCCACCAGATAGAGTTTTCAAACTGGAATAACGTTTTTTGTAAATAATTAGATGAGGAAATGATAATAATTACACTCGTCGCTGGAATATTCATCCTACTGAAATGAATTTCGTCTGGTTGGTAAGCATCCCGAAAACGTTGAAATTTTTTAAAAATATTATTTTCAATTACATCAAATGTAGTAACCGGATTATGAACAGTGAGCAATGAATTTAAGTTTATAGAGCCACTTTCGTTATAATATCTAAGAAAAATAGTATTCATTCCTTGCTCAATAACACAATCATCAATAATCTTTTCCTGAAAAATATATTGTTTTTTGAACTTTTAATTATCAAAGCAATTGAGTAACAGTAAAGTTTGATGTAAAGGTCATAAAATTGACCACTAAAAAACCTCTAATTTTATCCATTTCCCAGTTATATAAAAAATAGTATTACCAATCGAATTAACATTATGTAAAACTGGCGTTATATCATATTTTTGATAGTTGCTACAAAAATACTATATTTACGAATCATGTTTGTGAAAAATCATGATTTTGAATTGAAGTAAATTAATTATTTTCAGGTTTAGTAATAATACTTGGTTCAAAATTTACACATTGTATCAAAACGCAGCATGATAGAATGTTCGACAATATTTCTTCGTATTACAGTTAAATTATTACTATTATCAAAACAATGATATCTTTATATTCCTTCAATTGTGTTTCATTAAATTAAATGCATATTATTTCTATTTATTGTATTATATGACTGATACGAGTTAAGGTAAAGAATATTTTTAGTCAGCTAAAAAAGTCTTAAAATAATTTGGTTGCACTCAAAAATTGAATTTGAGGAAACAATAAGTATTACATTAATTATTAAAATACGCCGTATGCGGATGGCCCTTCGGACACCAGAAAAAATTGCGGAATACTTTCTATGGCACGCGTGATAAGTACTCGTGGGCCGAGGTGCAAGCGAGAATTTTACTCACGCACGCGCTACTGTAAATGGACTGTTACTCTATAGCTCTACCTAGTCACGATTAGGCGCGGTCACTCAGAATGATCGTCGTTTCGGGATAAAGATTCCGCGGAGGCAGTGGTATTCGAGAGAGGTTTCGGAAAAATGGTGGAGTAAAGAACAGCTTGAGTTAGAAAGTAGCGTGCCCATCTCCTCGTTAACGGTTATCGCGATTCGGTTCTTTACTATACTGACGCCGTGACATGATTACTATCTGCTTTTGAACATTTTTTATTGTGACCGCGACCGTTCACGCGCAGTTAGAGAGAATTTGGTTCAAAATCGAATGGAACGCGACGTTGCAACTGCAAAAGTCGCGGTCTCCTGGCTAACGCTCGGAATCAGTGAATTCGTGGGAGCGAGAGCCGTGACGATTTCGTTAAAATAGGTTGCGACGAAGTGCGCTTTTTATTTGCGAATTCCGTTATATACTTACATATGCTTGTGCAAAGTTATGATTCTGAATTGAATTGAAATAATTATCTCTAGATTTAGCAATAATATTTTGTACAAAACATAAATGTTGTACAAAAATACAGTATAATAGAATTTTCAATAACATTTTTTTCCACAGTTATTATTACTATTATCAAAGCAATAATATCTCATTATTCCTTGAATTTATGATTAATTAAATTAAACCAACATTATTTATATTTCTTTATTTATGATGGATACAACTTACACTAACAAATATTTCTTGTCGACTAAAGAAGTTTTACAATAATTCGGTTTTACTCACACATAAAACTCAAGAAATCGATATTTGTTACCTCAATTATCGAAATACGCTTGCATTTAATTACATTTAATAATTACATTTTATAATTGAGGTAACAAATATCGATTTCTTGAGTTTTATGTGTGAGTAAAACCAAATTATTGTAAAACTTCTTTAGTTGACAAGAAATATTATTTACTGCAACTTGTATCAGTCATCGATTTCTTAATTGTTTAGTACAACCAAATTATTTTAACACCTTTTAAGTTGACCAAAAATATTCTTTACCTTAAGGGGACGCCGAAGTCAATGTATTTTAAATAGAGGGTGGCTGTAAGCAGAATAACGCGTTTTTATTTATAAATTAAAAAATTCTTATCATTTTTCATTTTCGAGACTTGAGCACGCTTTCAAAATTAATGTTTAGTTATTTCTCAAATTCGCAATGCAAACAATCAATTAATTGCCGAGAAAACTTTGAAAAACTTAGCGCGGGTAACATAACCTATTAATTGAAAAATCGAAAGATAATATTTGTTTAAATTTCAAGACTTGGGCGCGTTTCGTATATAAATTTTAAGTATTCTCCCGAAATTTCAGCCCAATCGTTTAACTATTCGAAGTTTTCTCTTTCTATTTACCCTAGAACTCCCTTAAGGGAAGAAGGTACCAATTTTCGGCCAAAAAATCGTTTTTTTTTATTGTTTTAAACTATTTTTTAGCCCTTTTTCTACCCGAAAATCTACTCCTAATGTCACAATTTTCATAAAATTATTTAATTTCATTTATTTCAACATTTATCGTTAGAAACTCAATTTAACGTTTTTTTGCATTTTTTATAATATTTTTCTCTTTTTGGCAAATCGAGTTCATGTGCAATTATACCTCTCTAGGACGCTAATTTCCCTTCGAAACTACA
>JAPYZP010005095.1:0-10465 GCA_030522985.1 Torymus sinensis
CCGAGTATATGTGTATATACCCACTTCCTTTTTCTCAGCTGGGAGTTCTGTAGAATTTTAAAAAGTTTTTCTACGAGATTTTAATACGCAGCTTATAAAAAATTTAAGAAAACAAAAAAAAAATTCTGGATTTACCTGAAATCTCTAACGTTCATAATGAAAGAAAGATTTTTGACATTTTCAGATTCAGTCGGATTTGCGGTTACTCGATATACATTTAAAAGATGATAATAACTGTATCTCTTCACTTCTCACTCTTGTGCAGTCGACCTTAAAGCCACTCCAATGAATTATAACCGAAATTAGAAACTTTAAAGTCAATATTTCGTTCATTATGTAACATTCGGAATTTCAAAGACATATATTTTTCACATAATTTGGTTTATTAACATTATTATTTATTCGTGCTGCATAATTATATAAGTTTTTTTTCTCCGTACAAGGTACGAACCCTTTGATTAAAATTAAAAAAATTATCACCACTATTACTTTCTTAATCGTTATTGAACGACATAAACGTTGCGCTGCTGCTGCTGCTGTAACATCCTCTCGCGTATATTATTTCACGCGCAGCCATCCCCTCGGCCGCGCGATTACGAGCCGCTTTCAAAGACAATAAATATACATCACTCTCGTCGAGAGATTTTTCAGGGAACGAGAACAGAGCGCCCAAGAATTAGTAGTTCCCTCCTCTATAAAACAAATCTCCTTCTGCAACACAAAAAAAAATCGCCACTTAATTATCATGCATCACATATAAGCGTATAACGGCCATTCATATATTTTCGCACACACACGGCTTATCTTCGCCGAAGCACTTGACGCCCATACGTATATACGAGCGAGTGCAGCGCGATCAAACATTTCCATTATATGTTGACATTATAAGCTCACTCTCTCGGCGAAGCAGCAGCCGAAAGCCGCAGCGTTCCTCTCGAGTTGCGCCTCGGCGCGTAATAAAAGTATACTCGCCGGCCCCTGGCCGAGCGCGCGGGCCGCACTGCAGGCAATATGCCGTCCAATTAATCGCCGCGCGGCGCGCGAGAGAAAACAAAAAGAATACGAAAGGAATCCTATACCCTACACACTCGAGAGGGAGAGCTATACCGTCTCTCCCACGTCGATCACGTACATAACATCTCTCCGCGCGGCGAAAATCCATTCTATGAAAAGAAAAAACGGTATATGAAACATCGAGAGTGCGGAATCGCAGACGCGAGCGAGCGGGCGCGCGTGCGAAAAGCCATATTCCCTAATCTCTCTCATTCATCTCTCTCTCTCTCTCTCTCTCTTTCCCTCCTCGGGGGCCGTAAATACGGCTTCGACGGGCCGCGCGCTAAAAAAAAGGGAGAGGAACGCAGCGCGCGCGCGAAATATGCGCGACAGCTCTCCGCGCGCGAGGCAAGTTTAATTAAAACGCGTGTGTACGAGCGAGGGAAGCCCCTCTCTCTCTCGCGTGTAAACGCGCGCGTACGGCAATTACGAGCAGCTTGCGCGCGTGTTTCATTGAACGATTCCGCGCGATATAAACACCTGGCAGTGTGTGCGCGCGCGCTGCAAGCTAGCGCGGCTGTTTTGAAACGCCGGCAGCAGCAGCAGCGGCCGTGGAATGGCATAGATCTTCGCGAGTAGTTGGCTTCGAGAGTGTCTGTGTGTACGTGTTGTTGTGTTTTTCGCGCTGGCTGCGCGCGCGTCTCGATCGATTAAAAATAATTTGTTACGGCGCGCAGGGCTTTTTTTGTTGTGCGAGAGAGGAGAAGAGCAGATAGGCGGCTGCTTCGGTGTGGTAGGGGAGGAGAATGGTTTTGTTATGAGAAATTGGTTGTAAAGAGGAGCGGACGAGGGGATCGGCAACTCCTAATTTGATTGATTCTGCGTGTAAAAAGTAAATTGAAATTGTTTTTCATCGTTTAGATTTATATGTGCGAATTTTATATAGTTTCGTTGAATTGAGATTGAAATGAATAAAGTTTGAGTGATCAAAAGGTCTCGCGGTGGCTATGAAATGTGCCCCGCGCGTTTCTTGGGAACTGTATAAATATTTTATATCCGCGGTCTTCTAATTATATTTTATTAAAGTCACGCTAGCAAAGGGTGTGTTTAAAAGCATATTAAAATTCTGCGTAAAAAGAATTTTTAATATATTCGTCTATACATATATGAAAAAAACTCTTTGTATAGCGATCATATAGAGGTATACTTTAAAAAATTGTATTTTTTACGGGTTTTCGTCGCCCCCTCATAGCCCATAAACATTTAAATATCACCTCCCTCCTCTCTGCAGTACAAGTGAAATGAAGCAATAAAGTTTCAGTAATATAGGGGAATCGTTGTTTTCGCATGGAAATACATATAAAGCATTCGCAATATGATTCAATTTACCATGTCATCCTCGGAATACTTCTAAATATTGTATAGATGTATATATATTAGACCCTTTAGTTTTGCATTTTCAAAATTAAATTTTTTTCCCCAGCATTGTATTCACTCATACCACCGGTCCCATCGTTACCGTTATATTAAAAAGAAGAAGAAGAAGCACAAATAAGTTAGTTCCCTATCATTGAAAAAACTAAACTTTACATTACCCTCGATTTTCGAGATACTTCGATTAACCAAACAAAAGTGCCATTATCTCGTTCTCTTCCTCTCTATGTATAAAGCATCCTTGATAAGAAGAAATCGACAGAAAACTGGCTCACCTCCAAGAAACAAACTTATATAAATACACCCCGCCGCGCTGCTAATAATACAAGCGAAGCGAAAAGCCTCATTATATTAACTCGGTTCATCGGACTTATTTACCCACATTATTTCCCCGGCCGTCCGCGCGCATCGGCCCAGCTGTGCAACGATGACACTTTATATACACATTCGTCGCGTCCAGCTACCACCACCGCCACCACCGTCATCGCCACCACCGCTGCTTTTCCACAGATTGACAATCCAAAAACCACACCGCGCTCATTAAAACTTCACTAACCCCCCCTGTAGCACAAGCGAGCCCTCTGCTCGCGCGCTCAGTGGAACAAACAAGACCGCGAAAACCGCCTAACCACATCGCGATCAAACGAAACCTCCCGCAGAAAAAAAAACATTTCCTAAATACCTCTCTCTCTCCCTCCTCTCGCGCGCTATATTGCAAAGAGCCGGCGCGCGGCGTGTAATTAAACACGGCGCGATGCTCTCACTCGATGCGCATTGATTGAAAGCACGCGCGCGCGAGAGCTCGGATATATCTCGCTGCGAAATCAGTTTCTATCCCTTTCTCTCTCGCGCGCTCGCAGCATCTATCGCGTGTGTGTAGTATACGTAGTATACTATAGTATACACCTCTATCTATCTATCGCTCTTGCTCTTGCTCTTATATACCTCGTTCCGCTCGCGCCCGTAATTTTAGATCGGCAATCTTCTCTTCTCTCGCAGGCACGCGCGCGTGCGAGAGCCTGAGTTCCTTCGAAAACTTGGGCAAACAGGGCGGATGGAGAGAGGGAGAGAGGAGTGAAGCGATCCTCCGTCGTTGCTACACCAGCACCTGCCCGTCGTTGAATGGAGTTCCCGAAATTACACACACGCGCTATAGCGGCGGGGCTGCTTTTTTCGGACGTGCCCTAGGTATAAAGGGCGTACGCGACGCGCGAAGCCGATCAGCTGTGTGTAGCTGCAGCAGGTATACGTGTGTGTGTGGAAGCAGCGCGCGGCTTCTCTGATGAATTATTAATTTTCGGTCGGACGTTTTCGCGTGTGTGTAGCCCGTGGTTAGAGAGAGAGAGAGGGGTCTGATTTATTTTCACTTTCGGTAGTGGCTTCAGAGGATATTAGTTGCCGCTGTGTGAGCTGCTCCACGCGTCCCGGCCTTTCGTGTAATTCGTGCGATATCTGTCAGAGGGGATCGGGGAGCGAGAGAGAAAGAGACTCTGAATTTTAAGACTAATGAGCGACTGTAGTAATGTAATTTGTATCTCGCCGTTTCTATGAATTCGATGTGTCACTTTGTGTATATATATGGTTTTTGGAAATTGATGGTTAGGCAAACTTTTTAATTTTATTAAAGGCGATTATAAAGCGCGAAAAACGACGCGTTAGTGCTTCTGAGAACATCGTGTATAATGTTGCGGGGAAATACAAATTAATTATACAAAACATTTTGATTGATGTTTATTTGGAGACTGGGTTTTACAAAGTCTATAATAGCACATCACATATCTGTAAAATGAATACATTCAGCGAATTTAGTCAGTACATACATCCACTGTTGGTCTTTATAAGTAATATTTATTTGTTTATTTCATTCTTATGAAATATTTTGTTAATTCCCACGCAGACAGTATACGGTGAATAATCAAGCAGCAGTCAAAACAGACATTAAATTTTCACCAAACAATCCTGCTCGCACGATTTTCGATAAATTTTCCATAAATTGCTCCATTAAAATATAAACAACACAGAGCCTCTCTCCCTCTCTTTATCCCCCTCTAGCCCCCTCCAAAATCCGCATACCCTCCGGCTTAAAATTAACAAGAAATTATTAATATCCCTTGCGCACACAGCCCGCGGATCGACGACGCGGCGCTCTCCTCTCTCTCCCGCCACACGCGTGCACACGTACACACAGACCAGCTTAGCCCTCTCCCTCTCCTAATTGATCGCCATAAGTTTTTGGACACCTGTCAGGCTAATGACAATGATTGAGAGCCCTCAACCACTACACCGCAGCCTGCGCGCTCGCTCGCTTCGTCTTATCATTACCGCAATTTCCGCGAGAGCCCTTATATAGATAAATTGGCGCTTTCGGATGCGCACCACCACCGCTGCCGTCGCTATACGGCAACGATTTTACGAGGCTTTTGTTTATTAGGATGCGTCGGTCGTTAGTAGAACCGCGCAGAGAGCGCGCGCGCTTGCGAGCGAATTATAGCGCTAGTTATGGGGCATCGATTTTAACTGGTAATTTTCGTTCTTCGCCCTCTGAGCGCGCAAATTGTACATGGCAATGGTGGTAGAGAGCGCGAGCGAGCGCTGAGAGAGAGAAGAGCAAGAGAGGAGTTCGTTGGCCTCTCGTTAAACGCGCCTCCGGGGCTCATTTGAATGAGCCTAGACGAATTTTAATAAGTAAATAGTCGGGCAGAGGGGTGAGAAGAAAGGGTACCGCGCGTATACGTACGTGCCCCGGCTGGGAAACGCCGGGCCCTTGCGCGTGGTTATCTTCAAGTTAATGTTTCTTAACGCTTTAAATATACCTATATATATATATTGCGAGTTTAGCGAGAAAGACGATTTTTCTTCTCCTCTCAATTATTATATACCCGAACAATTTGTATGGTTATAACGCATGGATTTGTTGTCGTTAAATGTTTAATTAACATCGAAGTAATTAACGGTCGATCCTTCATTCTTCGCGTTATTACATCCATACGCGTGCCTTTCCCCGCTTCGCGTATACGCATTCCGTAATAATAATCTTTTAACGTATGTGTCCGTCATTCGATACGTGCGCAGAATTTAACAATGTGGACGGACCGAGAGGCTTGTGTCGCTACCAGAGTGAGAGAGAGAGAGAGCTAAAGCCTTTGTACCAGCCTTTATTTTAGCATACAAATTAAGCTCCGGCGCGCATATTTATTTCAAAATCAAAGCATTTCGTGTCGTTAATTACAAAAGCGACAGATGTCGGTATTTCAAGGAAAATTAATTTCGTCGGCCCGCTCGGCGCGCGTAATGTTTTCATGTTTTTTTTTACACCGAGGGAAAATTTCTCTTTGTTATAGGTATTCCGAGCGCGCGCGCGCTCGCAGACATCACAGGCAGCGATGATATTGTCGAATTATGTATTATGTAATAATTTTTGCCTATTATCGAGCGCGAAATTCGAACGCGCGTGTGACTTTTTAATTAACGAATTTTCGCCCCGCCCCCGACATATATAAGCCGAGGGCGGGGGATTGGCTTGCGTTACGCGCGCACATGCGGGATGAGAATATATACATATATATATCCACATTGGACCGGTAAAACGATAGAGTTGTTAGATGCAGATTTTTATTATATATAGAGCGCGCGCGCATTTAAATATCCGCGCATATAACTCGTTACTTCATATAGAAACGAAAGGTATCAGACAGTTTTATCGATCTACATATTTGCCACTTTCATATACAAGTCGTCATCCTCTCTTTCGAATAAATATGACTCTTTAAATGACTTACTAGACATAAGCCGTGCGTGCGGGGAAAATATATATATAAGTACATTCCTATATATCAGCCAGCCCTGCAAATCGAACTCGACGACGCGTTTATGTGTGCGACTCTGCACTCGTGCAGCTCATTTGGTATTAAAATCAATTAATAAACAACGCTACAACCACCTCGCGGCCGCTTATACATTTGCTCTCTGTCTGCTCTCTCTCTCTCTCTCTCTCTCTCTCTCTCTCTCTCTATCTCTCGTCCCCCGAAGTAATCGAATGAAGCCTGCGCACTCGCTCGTACATTGTAACGCGTGCGCGGGCATTCAGAACCACTCTATCCAGTCGTGTACCTACTACTACTAATACTACTACTACAACGACAACGCCGATCGTTTATGCGACTCAAACTACCGGTCGTCGGTCTGGTCAACCGGATGCTGTCTCGTTCTTCGTGTCGCTCTTCTCCAAGCTCGTGTTTATGCGCCTCGCGAATAAATAAAGCACAAGAATATGGGGAAAACATTCAAGTGGAGAGAGAGCGTGTGGTTACTATGGGCGTCGTCGTCGCCGTCAAATTGAGCATCGGGCGCTATATACGCACGCCCCGCGACGATCAATTGAGAGCGAGAGACTGTGGGGAGGAGGAGGAGGAGGCGTTATTGAATCATCGCGGCGGTGCGGCGATCATAACACGTTCGTTAAAAAGCCATATATTTTCGAGGGGTCAAGAGAGTCGGTGTGTTCGCTTCTTCTTACAAGCGGCGCAGGCGCGAGAGTCTACAGCTGTCGCATGGACTTTTGAAGCCGGACGCCTGTGTATATGTGTGTCTTATATACGTACGCGTATGGGAAAGTTTGTTATACGAGATGGGAGGGAATATGCTAATTAGACGTATTATATGGATGTACAAAGTGACGGCTCGCTTCGTGTCGGTCCTTTTTTTCACAGGGCGCGCGCGCGCGCGTTCGATCGTCTTTATATATACGGCGAGAATCAATTTAAACCACTTTGCGCGACTCTTGTACCTTTTGATTATTGTAGCCATTTGTGTGTAAGCACACGCAAGCTTCTCTTCCACGTGTATATATATACGTGTGTTATTTGCGCGTTTGAAGAATGCGCTCTTAATGGCTTATAAACCGGTATAATCACATACTACACAGACGCGCGCGTGCGTGTGTCGTTGGCTTATTCATGCGTAAAACACTGTGGATTGCCGTAAGGTGTATATACGTATACGCCACCGCGCCGGCTGTACATGCAGCATTTTTCTCTCATCCCGACAACGCGATTTCAATTGGTTTTTACTCTGTCGCGCGCGCATTGCGTACGTGACACATCTCGGACGACGACGCGCCGCGCTCAATGAAAGTGAATCACGCGCGCGATTTCCTAGCCCTCAATGAGCTTACTGTCTTCATTTAATCTAGACGAATGCGAGAGAATTTCTCCCATCGCGCAATGGCTTGATTCATCGAATCAGCTATCAGTCTGAGTCTTAATCAAGCGACAATTCTTTCTCTTTTTTTTCTCTCTCTCTCTCTCTTCTTCTTGCAATTAATATATGTATACTGGCATGGCAAAGGAAGTGGATCGTCACTGAAATCATAAACAAACTGATGTATATTTGACATGTCAATATATGCATAAACTAAAAGTTGGTAGAATCTCTGTGTGTATGTGTGTGCTTAATTATTATATACATCGCAGGAATAATTAATTACATTTGTTATTCCACTATGCATTATGTTAGTTAAATATTAACATTAATCCATCATACACGTCGCTATATATAATATGTACTGTAGAAAACAAACAACTAATCCTTCTTGTTCTGTCCCGCACAGCCGACAATGCCGACGAGCAGCAGCCCTCCACGGCTCCCGTCGCGCCCTCCTCGACGAGGAAGTGCGCCGCGTGCAATCGCGCCACCGGCGCGTCCTCGGCGAGCTGAACCTCAGCGTGGAAGCGATGCTGATGCCGACTATCGCCGACCAGATGACCGGCGACGAGGACGAGGACGGCAATCCCGACCAGATCGTAGCGGCCAACGGTTCGGCCGGCAGCGACGATATACTCCTCACCAGCATCAGCCACCACGACGAGCTTCTGCCCGACCTCGACAGCGGTTTCAGCGGTAGTTCAAGCGCTAGCTACAGGTGAGTTGCCCCCGCTCTCTCGGTATGTTTTCCTTTGTAGTAGACGATCCGAGCTCTCTCTCTCTCTTTGTGTATAGGTGTTTATATACATGGCAGTAGCTGCGGCGTGTGCCGGCCCGCCTGAGGGGCTTGCCCCCCCGCGACTGTTAATTTAGGCCTTGGATTAATAACGCGATTTTGGCAGTGTTTGCTGGGATAATACCGGGGGATGTTGTTGCGCGGTCGCGGAGTCTATGGAGTTTCGAGAGAGAAAGCCGCTACCGCCGCCGCCGCGGAGGTATAGTAGTAGCAGGAAGGAGGTGGGGGGTTTGATTTAATTTAGGGATGTTGTGATTCGACGGAAGTGCAGCGAGCGGAGAGCGAGCGAGGGTGTAAGGAGTACCGCGGGTAATTTCATGTTGTTCCAACCTAAATTATATTGTTGTGAGTATACGCAGAAATATATAGTGGCGCGCTATATACGTATATACAAATTGTGTTTCCAAAGCGAGTTTCAAGGTAGATTACTAAGATACAACGACCTTGCTCGTCACGCGTTTAACTAAGAGTCGCCGCGGCCGTGCCGATAAGATCACTATATGTATAGCCAGGCAGCTCACCTCGCTCACGTGTACAATATATAAGAAATCACTTTACCCTATTCGCCTTTATCGTGATATCAATTTCTCAGGAATCGGCTTTATTCCTTACCTCTATACGCTCTTTCGAATCCATTAATTTTTTCCACCCACCGACGTCTTCATCTCTCTCTCGTCTGCTTATATAGCAGACGCCAATCTTCGACACCGATACATCAAAGATTCCTTCTACAAGAATGCCTCTCCGCTCCCTCCCGTGCGCTCCCCTTTGTGCACTCGTCTCGCCTCCGGAATCATTCATACCTAAACCCGGCAGCAGCCACCGCCGCCGCCGTCGCTACCCACCTAATCCCCTTGGATCCTTCCGTATACGCGTACCCACACACAACACGGCACACACATCCATCCGCGGCTACGCTGCTGTCCAGACTCTCTCTCTCTCTCTCTCTCTTGTACCTGTCTCTGCTACGCGAGCTTAAGTAAACCCACCGCTCTTATCTCATTCCCTCTCTCTCTCCCTCTTCCTCTCTGCGGCTCTGGAATTAGTGCACAGCACACCGCACCACAACTATACAGTACCACCAGTCTCTCTCTCTCTCTCTCTCTCTCTCTCTCTCTCTCTCTCTCTATATACATATATATGTGTACAGCATCTATCTTTGTTCACAGATCGGGCTTGGGTTCGCTGCGTCGGAGCCTCGGTCGCACGAGCACGCCGGAGCTTCTCAACGGGCAGCTCCTCGTCGGCTGCAACGGCCAGCAGTATCATCATCATCATTATCAGCATCAGCAGCATCAGCAGCGCAGCGGTAGCGGCGGCAAGACGAAGGCCGCGATGATATGGAAGAAAGGCTGGAAGGGCTGGAAGAAGCTGCAGCAGGGACTGGCCAGCGGCGGTACCGCGACGAGTGCACAAAAAACTGGTAAGTCATCCTTATATATATATATACTCTCTTCTTTTTTTTCAAACTTTCTCTTTTGTGTATAAGCTACGCAGAAGACACGCGTGTGTATTTGTATGTGTGTGAAGGCTTTTTGCCGCTAAGTGGGGCGCGTCTATATAATTTCCGCGGGTGTGTGCAGCGTCGTCAACGATGACGATATTTCTTTTTTTTCGGTCCTGGCTGTATAAGCGACGGGGGGCGTTCGTTCGTTTTTTTTATAGATAAACAAGTGAAATTCGTGGGGGCTCTTAAGCTAATTGGCGATTCCGGTTAATTTATGGGACGGCTGATTGTCGTCGTTTTTTGCGCGGCGCGCGCGCACACGCGGGGTCTGTGTTTGGTTTGCTGATGGAATATCGGATATGAAAGGAGGAGTAGGCTGGCTGCGGCTGCATTGGCCTTTAATATCCGTTATGAGAGCACGCGAGAGTGTGGGCTTTTTTTCGCGGGTTTTTCCCCTCGACGCGATTAAGCGAGCGACGAGAGAAGGAGATGTGAGAAAGTTGGAAGGTTGTATGCGGATATATTGTTGGCTTACCAAACTGGATAATGAGATTAGCGCTGTTATCATAGTCAACGTTTTTTTGTCAATTATT
>JAPYZP010005096.1:0-10120 GCA_030522985.1 Torymus sinensis
CGCGCAATTGATGTAATGACATTGTATTTTCATTCGTTAGATTGTTACTTTCAGTAGTGGGGCGTTGGAGTGTTTACAAACGAGTGCGATGTAGGATGATGGATAGGAACGAGGAAAATTATCGTTGCGAATGTAAATTAGGCAAAACACGAGACGCTTCTAAATAGCTGATCTCATCGATGCCGGTATCTTGATACAATTCGCTTATCATCTTATCTTACTGCTTATATTGAAAATAGCAGTTTCTTGCTGTCGCTTCAACGCGCGTATATATACATACTTAGAAAACGTGTACATTCTTTCCTCCACGTTCGCGTCAGCAAAGCCGTTCACCCTCTCGCGCAAGTCGAGCGTAACGTAATCAATATACGGGTGGGTGTGTGGGTGATGTGCATGCGCATGATGCATCGTTCGCCGCTCGGGTTCTCGTTTTTCGCTGGGGAGAGCGTCACTTTGAGAATGCTAAGTTCGAATGTATAATGCATGAAAGTTTGAATGTTTTGTCGTTTTATTAAATAAATATACGTACACTTATTGTTTTTAATTATATTCTACGTATATATAATAGATTTGTTGAATTTATATTTATTAGACTAATACATTCAATAAAAACGAGCTTTAAAATAAAAAAAAAAGAGGAAAAACAACGCTATGAAAATATTCTTTAAGTATAATTATTAAACGAATAAACGGGGTCTTCTATAAAATGCATTTATTTTCCGGATTCATGGGACTGTTCAATGGACAGCTAAAAGCTTTTGCAAAGTCCTCGGAATTGGACAGAGCTCCGATGACTCTGTACTCGTTCGGAGTGTAAAAAATTGGATTGATTGTGGAAAGGAATTTCGGCGAAGTAGCCTGGCAGTATTTCTGAAAAGCAAATGAAGAGAATAATGCAAACGAAATAAACAATTTATACGAGGTATGTGATGAAACTTGAAAACATTTGACGCACCGTCGCGTAAGATAGGAAGAATAGCTGATTGTCGCTGAATTCCTCGAGCCCTGGAAGCTTTTCGACGCTTTCGCTGATAAAACTGTCGCGGTATGCATTGTATGCGACTTTCAGTGCAATGTTGTCGTAAATGTTTTCATCCGTGTCGGAAGGCCCCATCTTAAGCATTGCAATGATTTTTTTTTAACTTATGTTTAATTTTTTTAAATTTGCATATCATGGAATTATAATATAGTATTTACCGTATAATTGTAATACTGTCCAGTGATACATCCGGTTTTCGTTTCGTACTTCTTGTAAGTGTCTCCGAGATAAGTGGACCAAGGCGTTATGAACGTGTTGGTGTTGACTAAAAATAAAGTACAAATTGAGGGAGTCATGGGAGATGCTTAAAGATTTTTGCGTGCAAAATTCGAACCTTCTTTCTCCATTGCCCGTGACATTTGCTGACCCATCGTGGGACCCATGTAACCATAAGCTACTGGCCTAATGGTAACGATGCCTTAAGTATGAATAAAATAAATATGACAGCGAGTTATATTGTAATTATACTTACAACGGAAGAGAAGAATGGAAGAAAGGAACCGACAATTGAGCAGCTGTGACGACTGAAGAAGCAAAAAAAAAAAAATTAATAATGTATTCCTACACAGATAGTGCATGGAAGGTGAAATAACAATCAAGTAACATCACCTATTATGTTACGTGATCTATCGTAAACTGATATGGATTTCAATGGATCCACCCGGATACTGCAATATCATTTAGTTATTAAGTAATCATCAATTTTTTATCAACTTTAATATGATGCTTACTAATTTCGAGGATTCCTCGTACGTCTGAGTCGTCTTAGAAAGCGATACGTCCAGTATTCCCTAGCGTTTAGCACGTTGTCAAGGTAGTTGTTACTCAAATCCATCTGAAATATATTAGGCAATTTAATTACTGTAAAGACAAATAGCCAAGGGTACTCGAATCGTTTACCCTGTCGTAGATATGATCGAAGAATTCTCTCCTGGGCAAAAAGTGCGTCACTCCTATGTGCCATTTCAGGTTGTGCAAATTGAGCAGAGTGTCTTCCCTCGTCTCCTCATCTAGCCAAGGTGAGTGGTCGATTTCGTCCATCATCTCGCCTCGCATTTCCTTCACCATATCGGCAGCCTGAAACAATTAAATATATAAAGACATAACTATTCCACTGTAATGCTTGCAAAATCGAATTATGATGTGGGGTGTATATTAACCATTTTTCTCGTGTCATCTGAAAGGTGTCTCTTCGTATATTCGAATCTGTATCCAGTTCCTAATTTCATATCCATAATGCACTCTTCCCATCTAAACAAGTAATGGCATGTATTACAGTTATATTTCATAAAAGGCACTGATAAATATTTCTTTTGTTACAAACCTGTCTGGGAGTCTCTGTAGGTCTTCCGGTTTCGTTGTCAGGTATATGTGAAGGTTACGTAACGCCCTACTCGCGTATTTTACTGATGACGCAATGAATTTCCAGTGTATGTAATTGACTGTGCAAAAAGTAGTGGTTAACATTTATGACAATGAAATTCCGAATTATTTTCAAGCTTTGTTACCTATTACCCGATTCGGTGTCTTGTCTAGTAAATGTGACAATTGACGAAGATATTGCTTTTCGCCACTTCTCATCCCAATGTCTTCTGTATCGTCAATCGTTATATTGTCTACGTTCTTAAACATACTGCTCACAGTGTGCAGCCAATCGATCTACAAAAGCAACAATACCAAAAAGTTTTAAAATCATGCCCATTGATAACCAATGTCCACTTACTTTCGCAGTTGAATTGACTGCGCCTTCTTCGTCGTACAGTTTCTGCAGATCCTCTATCGTGATGTAAGTACGCAAAGGCTCCATATCATCACTCTCATTAGAAGGCGCTTTTATCTGCAAACAACTGCCATTAATATTTTGCCTATAATAAAACAAAAAGTTACCTAGCCTCATACCGAGTGTAGGTCTATTTCGAAGTTCAGAAGATCCGTGATATCCTGGACGATTTGTTCTTCCGGGACAGTTTTGTTCTCGGTTTCAAGGAACACAGCTACAACATTTCCCACAAACTTTACGTAGCTATCCAAAGTAGCTCCATCCACCTCGCCCCTCGTCACCCAGTCCAACAATGTATCAGTTGGCTTGTACAACTAAAACAAGTGAACATTCCGTTACCCACTTGATCCCATGAAAAACGAAGAATAATGAAAAACTCGACTCCACAGACCGTAAGAGCGTATCTAGTGATATTTCGGTCATCGGTGAAGACTCGAATGTCGAACAGGGCAGGCAGATCCCTGAGTCTAGCGTAGACCTCGTGGACGTCTTGCCAGCGGTGCTCCTCGTCATTCCAGTCGCTCAGGTTCATGATCAGGGGCCAACCACCAGTGTGTTCCAGGAACGCTTCTAGAGGTCTGATCCCGACCTCCTCGATTTTCTCTGAATTTTGGTGGATAATTTAATGCAATATTTACGAAAAATTATTTGAGTATAATAAATTAGCTTTTTTTACCTAAATCCATGCAAGATTTATAATACTGTTTTTCATATTTCAACGGAGCGATGTCGTCGCTGTCTTCTTCGGTTTCCAGAATTTCTACAGATCGACAAGTTTTATGATGAGTTGCGTCATTAAAGTACTATAAAGCAGTGATTTCTTCACTTTTTGACGCTTGCACTTTTTTACCTTTAGTTTCGAGGAGAGCTTCAGCTTCGACTATTTTCTCCAAATTCCATACGTCTTGATTGCTGGGCATCGGGTAACTTGAATCCCAGCTCCCACAAGCGTAATTGTAAAAGTCATCGCACGGGTTTAGTGTCTTGTTCATCGACTTGTTCAAAATATCAGCTGGAAAATATTTGCCAAAGGATTTCGCGCGATTATTATTTATTATAATTACATAAGTTGATCCCCTTTACAATTAAATCCGGAGACATACCAACGACTCTACACGGTTCACTCTCACATATCTTGATATTCACATCGTTAGTAACTGGATTAGCTGAGATTCCACTTAATAATGCGCAAACACTGCAAAATAAAATATATTTTAAAACCCGCGCATTTTTGTTTCATGTAGTGAAATTGTGAATTTATCCAATATATATTTTTTTCCTCTTACAAAAAGCCTATTCGCCTCATCGTTGCGACATGGGAAATCATTGAGTCGCGCAAAGTTACCAGGGTAATACTGGAGCTATTTTCCAAATGTGCCATTCTTTTATACTGCCTCGTTACATGGAAATTGCTTTTGGGCTATTCAAAAGCTCTCCTGCCCACTGATATATAGAAAATTATGCCAATTAACTTATTTTATAATTTGAAAAAAAATTCCGCAAAAACAAATTATGAATAAAATTATTTTTTTTAATTGTATACATGAGGTATGTCCTTGATTTTGTAGAATAAAATATGAAAGTTCTTATTTAGACGTATAACAAGTAGGTATTTAACAGTTTTATAGAATAGAATAAAGATACAATTGATTTTATTTTAAGTCTATATATATGTAAATTGATACATGAGAAATAGTTGATATACGAATATATTATTAGAATAATCCCCCTATTGTATGTTTAACAATTAAGAATGTTTAAATACACTGTAATTAAGGCCTTTAAATTTGCAACGTTTTCAGGATTTCATAACATCTGTAATAAATATGCTGTTTCCTGCCTCTATGATATTCACGTTGTTCAACAGGCTTTTATTTGGCAATGTTACCCAACAGCATAAGCACTTCCTGCAAAAAATTACTTAATGAACTATTACTTGGCGAATTGCTCCCAGGTGTATATATACAAAACTGCATGCACGCAGTATTGTTTGTTGCAGGCTGTACGGCGAAATTCACAATAAATAGACCATATTAGCGCCACTTTTATTATTCAAAGCTCACTCTTCTCAAGTATTACAAAACAATATTTAACGTATATATGAAAACAAATGTTTATATATTGCGTATATTTGGCGCATTTTATTGCCCTATTATACAAATATGTAAATGAAAAATTCACACGACGGTGTTTCGCTATACACTCCAGTTCCAAAGCGAGGCACTTTATCTTTGAAATTATAATTTATGGGAGCCATTTTTTTGCAACTTCGGGGAAAAAGCGAAAAGGAATTTCAGAGAGTTGCAAACAGAAGATCAAAACGTAGCGCATTCCTTTCGCTTGAACAAACTACAGCGCATGTAATTTGTTGTGAAACTTGACTTTTTCACTTTTTAACTTGGCTGTGTACAATAAACATAAAAATACGTAATTAATACCAGTAAACCTGAACACCTTTGAAATCTGTACAGCATCCATCGAAAAGTTTGTTTTCTATACAAGTTTCATTCGAATTTACCCCGTCGAGTCTCCTTAATCACGAAAATATATACAATTTCTCTCTTATACTTCACCTTGAACCTTGTGACTCCTGGTACACAAAGTTGAGTAATTTTCAATTGCAGAAGCCGGGCCGTAAAATATTCCGCGCCGAACGTTAAAAGCGCTCAAACCTCGCTATGAAATATTTTAATTGCACCGCCGGTGAAAACGTTCGAATATAATCCTTTACTTAACCGCGACGAGCAAAACGAGACACACACACGCTGAAAACCGCAAAGAAAACAACGACAACCTCGTATATACACTCCAATCCCTACATACATTCAAAAAAACAACGAAGAAACACGAAAGAAGAAAGGGAAAACGAGTCTCGCGCATACCTCGCGACGCGACGCGCGCGCAATTAAAATATTTCGCGTTTGAATCTGCCGCCGGCGGCGGCGGCGAGTCATAATCGGAAAAGCCGCATTTTAATTGCCGATTTTTGCGCGCCCCGCGCAGCCGATTATTTATGGCAGATAAATCGATCGCGTCCCCGTCGCCGTCGCCGCCGTGCAGTTATTTCTAGTCGCTGCTGCTGACCGCCGAGACTCGGAATCGTATATTTCGCCAGCGTGCAGTGTTTTATCGGCGCGTGATATACGGCAAAGTTAATTTTACGCGCGCTCCGCGGTGAGGAGAGACATAGAGAGAGAAAAAAGCTTGCAAGAAAGGGAAAGTACGCGCATCATCTACGTATGGGTATGAATTTTAAAGCCCGCGATGGATGCTCTGACCGAGATTTTTTCTCTCTCTTGCTACGCTTCCAACATGATGGGGGGGAAGTGAGTTTACGGCGCGCGGTGTTAAAGGTCGGCGTTTTTGCTGGTCTCGCCCGTTAGTGGTATATAATTTATAACGCTGGTGACGAACTAATGGTGGCTATTTTTGTTCTGGCGCCTATATATGCCAAAATTCGAGCGTTTATTTTGAATACTTCGTCTGCAGAGTGCCGATATAAGCATAAACAAAGAAAAAAAAGTCTCAACCTCTCGAGAGCTATTTTAAATATAAATTCATTTAAAAATATTCTTTCTAAAAATAACGACAAAAACAAACGTCGGTACAATAGCGAATAACAAACCAAACAAACATACATGTTCTTCAATGTCACATCGCACCGCATATTCCCTAACCCAATTCCGCGCAGACCAGAATCTCCTCCCTCGCCGAAAAAGAAATTCCTCCACTCAACGAGAGCCACTCGAGAGGCTCTTCTTAACAAGTCCTCGCCGCCGTGCACGCGCAGAGCATCGTCATCATATCGCGTGTGTGTCCCCTGTGCGACGGGCAACCCGCCGCGCGTACGTACGTGCTCGATGGGCCGCGCGTAGGCGTGTATATATATGGCACGTAAGTGCATCACCGCCGGCGGGGGAGAGAAAACGCGCGGAAATGGGTCGCCCCGAGTGCGGGGGATGATAATTGAGGGCTTATTTCTTAGAAGCGCGCCGCGGAATGGGGTCGAGTGAGTTGATGGCTATGTGGGCGCTTCTGTTTCAATATTTGTCGCGGAAGTAAGTGGGATGGACACTTGTAGGGTGACGTTTCTTACACGGGACAATATTGAAATGATAAACGGGTTGTGGTTTTTATGCCAAATTTTAAACGTAGCTTTAATATTTTAGAAAAGCTTTATATTGCAGAACCGAAGAAAAGCTCGCGAGGCGACGCATCAGCGAAATTGAAAAAAAATTCGCTCGGCCGAACTCGCGGCGCACCGCCGCATTCCTCCGGTCTACCGAGGGTATATCTTTTTTTTCTCTCTCTCTTTTCTGCCTTCCCCCCGTTGTTTCGAGGCCGCCGAGGAAATTTTTCATTGTGGCGTGTATCCTTTTAGCTCGCGTTTTTTCCACCCGCCCTTTTGTTCGGCCCATTCGATTCGCTTTCGTTTCTATATAAGCCACCGCGTAGGGGATTAGGTGATTAATTACCTACAGGGTTTCGTGGGTACAATAAGCGGACACAGGTACGTGTGCATGTGATTTTCAATAGCATGTTTATTGCAATAAATCGATTCGTTGTTCACAGAGAGAAGCGTCGTATATTGTTAAATTAAATAAACGTGCGAACAAAAGAACATATATTTACAAACCTTAACTTAGGATAGAGTGGGCGTAAAAAGGGGTACGGTGTACAAAAATAACATTTTTTTTTTGTTTTTTTTTTTTTTGTTTTGTTTTGTTGTATAAAGTGTATAACGTACACGTTGTTGTTAGGCAAATAACGACGGAAAAACACTATGACGATCGGTTATTTGTGCGCTTTAAGGACAGCTTGGGTATATATAATATATATATGTTACACTTAGATCGTTACGAGATTACGCCGGCGCGAGGCCAAATCGTTGTGGTCATATCGTCACATCGCGAATACGATTTTATCGTGTACAACAAGTTTTTTTTCGACTAACTAATGACGCAATCGTATAAAATTCACAATATTTAGAATGTAGAAAGTTTTGATGAAGTCCCGTAAAAACTTTGAGCTTTCACACAGATTTGAACGCGTTTTTAGAAAAATCTTTGATCTTCGTTAAATTAAATTTGTACTTTTTGAATTTGTTTGTTATAGGGTGAACGAAAAAGGTGTACTGTATAATCGAATCAATTACTGGCCTGCAGGTACAGCGCAAACTAAAGCGTAATACTAAATTGAACACGTATTCTATATTAACGTTAAATTACAATGGGTATACACTAAATTAAAAAAGCTTTTCTTGGTCTCCCTCTCTTGTCGCAATTCATTACACTTTTGGCATGTTGAATGGCATAACATTGCAATGGTAACGTTTGTTCGCCTCGCGCGACATTCAGGTCACACCTAAATGGTTTGATAAAAAGTTAACGTAATACTTTTCAACTTGCCAGTTGTACTTTTTTTTTTATTCTCAGCGCGCATATTATAAGCCTTTTTTTCTCCAAACAGCTAGCAACATCAATTCGAAGAAGGGCATGCATTACTTATGAATCCAAACTCGGCAAACATTAACGATCGAACTCTTTGAAAAGTGTATTATCAGAAATTTAAAACTATATAATGCAAATTTTTCTTCGCGTATATAATCTAAAGAAACATAAATATACGTATCTTGAATGAAAATTTTCAGAACGAAAATGTACAAATAAATTACGAGTACGTTAACTGTTCTCGAGAGAGAATTAATAACGCGAAGCGTCGCGTATATCAGTAAAGAGTAGCTAGCTACGGCAAATGTATATACCTAGTCGTTAAAGTACATCGAAAGAGATACGGAAGAGTATAAAATGTACAATCATAGCAAAATCTTAATACGTACGACAATACACAATAATCTTAGGCGCTAGAATTACAATCATTATATATCATTCGTCGAAAACGAGATATTATTCCCTCGATCTCGTCAGACATGCACATTACACGCGAGAGTTTCTAAAAAAATCTGTCTACTATATATGTGTTATTGTGAAAATGGCTGTGCGACAATCGCACTATTGGTCGTGACGAACAAAAAACAAAATAACATATTTCCCTGAATATCAATCCTGTTCGTTATACATACATATGATTCATATACTTTCTTCTTCTATTTTTTGTTTTTTGTTTTTTGTTTTTTTTTTTGTTATTCTTGCTGGGACGGAAGTTACAATCGTTTAGTTTTCACTGCACATAATATCATCGTCTTGGCTGCTGACGGTCATTCGATTTTCGACGCTCGATCATTTGGATGTAATATTTCTTCGGATATATATAATGTCTATCTCGGCTGCGTGCCTCAGTGTATCATTTTGAACAGTGAGCAAGAGAATATCATTCCAAGGAGCTGCGCGAGGAAAAGAATTTGTTTGTCATTATAAAGTACATCTCACAAGATTTGTTCGAAATGAATCGGACTTTGAAAACGTACCATCAGGAAAGCAACGGCGAATCCAGCGCCACCGAGGACCGCCGCGTGTTTCTGCATGAGCTCCCTGGTGGCGTTTACGCAGCCCCACGGGTACGCGTTGGAGTCGTTCACCGAGTCCGGGTACCTATTGCAGACGAGCGGCTGAAATGATCAGGAAAAATTTTTTTTAGTAAATGTGTATAAGTGTGTATATATCATTATTTATTTTTTTTTGTGACTCGTAGGTTAAAATACCGACGCGATTCCTACTTTACCGACGCTGATACGTTTTTATTTTCTTTCATTAATTTCCAATGTATTTTGAATATTTTTTCATTGAAAAAAAAAATGCAAACAACGCGCGTTTTGATTTTCGAAAACAAAAACCTACGTTTAGTTATTGAGTTAACGATAATGCTTCAATGATTATAAATAGTTTAAGAAACTGAATGGAAACAAGTAAAAACCACGCCTATATTTCACATTGTCCTAAAACTGAAATTGACAGTCTTTTCAGTATATGCACAAAAATGTCGATTAACATGCATAAGTTTTTCACAACACAATCTACTTTTTCTTAGTAAGAACGAGCAACACGAGATACGCCATTAATTTATTATATACATACGCCATCGATTTCCCAACGTTTATCTGATTTTACATATACGCCGCTATTACAGGAAAACCTATGTATTCGTTATTCTAAAAAAAAACAAAAAAGACTGACGGATTTCCCAAACTACCGAAAAATTCCATTCACGCTCTTATCGCGCGCTCAAGATCCCACATTCTAACGGCCCACACACACATGGGATATACCCACCTTGCCATCCGTCATTTCGCGACAGCAGCTCAAGGGCACCTCGTTCGAGTACCTGGCCCAGTCCCGCCAGCT
>JAPYZP010005098.1:0-13901 GCA_030522985.1 Torymus sinensis
CTGAAGGTATACTAAAATAGGTTCATAATGTAAGTCTGTCCCCCCATTTCTAGAGAGTATAGTAATTATTACACGAACATTTCTCTCCGTGTACGCGTGCATTTTCGTTCGTCGACTCGATCCTTAAATCTTACCTCGTGGCTGCGGCGGCTTTGCACGTTTGCGTGTGCATGTATATGTACGTATGTAAACAGAAGACAATGTTTCTGATGTAGTATATTAGTTCGACTCTTCCTTGTGAGGAAGTACATATACGGCCTCCTTCTCGACTCCTTGCTTTGTTCTTATTGACACGCGCTGTTTGTGAAGCGGAGCATAAATGTGAATAGAGGAAGGTAAAGTACCCGAAAGCGGGACACATTTGGAGTCCAACCATAAACAAACTGTGTCTTCAGAACCAACAAACAAAATTTTTAAAAACTTTTTAATCCAATCATTGATATACAATCTGTCTTACTAATGATATACAATCTATCTTACTATGCAAAAATAAACCTATTTAAGGTGACTCCAGCGTTCTTTTCGTACTTATATATACAAATATTTTACGATGCTTACTTTATATGTTATAATTTGAGGAACAATATAGTATGAAAAAAGGGTACTTGAAGTAACAAAAAGAAATTTTTCAAAGAAATTTGAATATCCTCAAATTATAACATGTGAAGTAAGCATCTTAAACAATTTGTCTATATAAGTCCGAAAAGAACGCCGGAGCTACCTTAAATACTTTTTATCATAAATAAGTAAGTTTGAATAAACATGTGTTCGACTGCTATTCTTGGATACTTTACGTCGAGCTGGGACCTAAATCCGGACTTAAAATGTGCTAAAATACTTTAAAATGTGTCCCGCTTTCGTCTATACGAAATGTATTCGTTGAACTATATGAGCCTAAAGTTGGACAAAGATATAACCTCGAAAAGTTTTTATGCCGATTGCAATCAATTCACAGAGTAAATTAAGACAACATTGATGTGAATACATAGTTAATATTACAAATAATGCTAACAAAATAATGTCGTTACCCTATTAACTATAGTACTTATTTTACGGCTGTCCCGATTTCGGTCCCATTTTCAGTTTGACCCGCATTCAGGTACTTACCCTACCTCGAAAAGAGTTATCTTAATTGGTTTGCAGAAGATGCATTATATTTTGATAAGTAAACAGAGCAAACATTTTCATGAGGATAAGATTTAATTTTGACTGTCTGACTAAGATGACCTATTACTACTGAAATGTTATACTATATATAATCAAGAAATATACAAAATTGAAGAAACTGAAAATGTATAAAGGAACATTTGCAACTTTCAATTTTAAATATAAAGTTGTGTATCGATAACAAATAAAATATGAAATCTTATAGGCTCATTAATTAATGCAGGTTATATTCTATATTTTAGATTAGAAAGGCTTGGCTTTGGGAATATAAACAATTTAAAATTAGTTTTATTAAAGAGAATGTCTAGGTATTCTATTAAAAAAAAATTTTAAATCTATGGCATGATTTTATTAAAACTATAAAGGATATATTTTTATTAAAAAACTTTTCACAAATCCTTTTTTATGCCCGACAGGTATGTGTCAAATCTCACTTTCCTTACATGTATTTCCTGCCCGTTCAATAAAAGTTTATAGCAATCTCGGAATTGAATTTCACGATAGTGTGGTTACTGCACCCAATATAAAATTGAATTTTAAAATATATTTGACTTACTTTCTATTAATAATTATTTGATAAATAATTATTCAATTTGTATGTGAACATTAATATTTTTTATAACAAATTTTATAAAATTACTAAACATAAAATTTTACTGACAATCCTGTTTGCCATCATTTTTATATTTATATAAATTAAAAAAATTTAATTCTAATTTGTAGTCTTGGAAAAAATCAATTAAATGCGTGATGGCGCTGTAAAGAACAGATTGACATCAATTACCGGAAGTTGCGCCGTTGTATTCTCCGCGAGTTCGATAATTGTCAATGCTTATCTCATTGTTCGCACTTCTGAAACCACTTTATCTTACAATCACTTCTCCCTATTCTTTTATCTTTTTTATAATCTTGTATATCTATGAACATTGAGAATTAAATTAATAGTAGTCTCAAGAATATTAATTAAATTTGGATAATGTTAATTACATTTTATGAGCAGAAAGAGCCACAAATAATTGAGTAAAATACTTTTGTAAAGATATTTTAAATAAAGAGTATTGGGTTAATTGTTGACCTCACATCGCCTATTTTTGATGGTAAAATAATAAATAATGAATTTTTGCATAAGATCAGTTGGAATATCTTATGAATATAGCAAAAATTTATATTTATTATTACATGATTATTATAATTATTATTTTTATTCATTACATAAATAATGTATATTAATAATTCATTTCTTTTCATTATCATATTATTATTGGATTTTTAGTCACATACATTTAATACATTGTAAAGAATATTCAGATAATTTTATCGTTTTTTATAATTCGCACTTACGATTACGACCATGAAATTATAAAAATAAAACCAACCAAGCGTGATAATGGCCCTCCATGTAATATTGAACTACAATGTCAGTTGCAAAACCGCTGTGCTGGTGGCTCGTACAAAGGGCAAGCGCGAAAGGTCATATAATCTAGCTTTGAGATTTGCGAATTTCGTACGAGTATGTTCCAACGTCAGCTTTTATCTTACAGTATAATTCAGCGCTTTGTCTGCACACTTTTTCTGCTATCCGAATCAAAAAGCTATTGAAAACAGAGAACGAGAATATTTTAGATGCTCTGAGTTATTTGCGTCTCTAACTCTGAAAAATTAGTTAAAGGTATTTTAATATGTATATAGTTAAGTAGATATTTTGTGACATATCAGTTCCTTACATTATGAAAATTAGTGTATACAAAAACTAAATTGTTAGTATATTTTAGCATTTACAATAACCATTAAACTTTATCATTTGTATATAAATGCAAATATGTAATATGTGGTGATCGTAGGTTCTTCATTAAATCTGGTCAAGCGGTAGCGCAAGGTTAGACACTGCTATTAGATTTCCGGGCTCAAACTGGACATTTTAAAATGAATTTTTTTTTCGTCACCGTCAAACCGCCCAAAGCCATTCAATTTATTAAAACGTAAAAGCATTAGCCAGCGGCTAGGCGGAAATATTCACTTCAAGCCGAAATATGTCCTATGCGTTTTTTTGTTCTTATTTCCATCATCGGAAGCGAGCGCAGCCGGCCTGTTAAGTGCCAAGCTAAAAGTGGTTTTAATGAAATAAAAATGATCGAGGAAGTTGCTCGGGCGCAAAGCCGAACGCGTGTCCCGCGCCGAGGGCGTCCCAGTTTTCAGAGCTGTACGCAAATGAAATTGGCAACTCCGAGACTAACTTCATTTTTTCCGTAGGAAAGTCTCATCTGTCGAATAGGTTTTTTGTGTTCTGTACAGAGAGCGTTAGTTTCTCAGCCTTCGTTAATTTTTATTTTTCACGCGTGGACATTGATACTCTTTTTTAACTTGTTTTCAAATAAATCATTGTTTATTATAAGACAACTGTTAATTGTAAGGTAAATTCATATATCTAATTATTGAACGAATATATTGTACTAACATTTTATAAAGCAATCAAATCACTTGATCAGTTTTAAAAGTTTCAAATAATAGTATTCGAAATACCTTTTTTTAATATAAAATGGTGCTTTTATTTAAAACTGGCAGCACTAGCAGATTGAATTATGATTCAGGCATATCAATATATCATAATATCGATACCGCAAGAGCGAATAAATAATGAATATGAATGTAGTGAATAAGATTTATGAAGAAGAATCTAAAATGATATACAGATCAAAATTGAGTAAGTTACGTCATGTACTTTTGTTATTAAATAACATTAAATAAGATAAACTGATATTAGTAATGACAAAAATGGAAATTCTGACTATAAATTAATATCTTAAGACAAATCTAAAAATTGGTAAATAGTAAAGTAAGAAACGAATCGATCACTCTCTTATAAAGAAAAGTCTTTATCTCATTACGAAATTAGTAAGTATTGCTCAGTAATAAGGCACTATGAATTTTGTAAAAGAGAGACAGAGAGATGTCGACAGACGGACAGAGAAAATAAAAATGAAACGTTTCTAGTTTTTCAGAGGGACACTAAACCTTGAAATAAGTAAGTCAATAAAAAGAGAGATTGAGTGAAAGACATGTCGATCTAAAAGAGGAAAAAAGCGCCATTGAGAAAGGAAGGAGTACGATAGTATAAAAGAGAGAAATAACGGGAGAGAGAGAGAGAGAGAGAGAGAGAGAGAGAGAGAGAGAGAGAGAGAGAGAGAGCCTTCAGTGGCAGTGGCCTCGGCGCCGGCAGTAGCCTTGGTGGCGAGAGCAGCGTCGAGGGAGCCGTCGGGGGTTGCGATGGCGGCGGCACGAGCAGCGGTGGCGGTGGCTTGCCCACGACCTCGACGACCTCGAATTCCCTGGACAGCGCGTGCGGCGATTCTGCGGACATACCCGCGGCGGCACGCCGGCCCCGTAGCACGAGAGGTTCGCAAAAGTGGAGTAACGTGCGCGCGGTCATGGCGCTCTATTCCTCACTGCGCAAGATCAAGAGGTACTTGAGATGATGATCATGATGATGCTGATGATGATCGTTGCCCGTCACAGGAATTGTCTGCTACTACTACCACTACTACTACTACTGCTACTGCTACTACTACTACTATTACTGCTACTACTATTATTATTACTGCTACTACTACTACTACTACTACTACTACTACTACTACTACCACTGTTACTACTCCATACCCAACGTCTCTTTCTCTCTGATGTGGAAAACGATATGTACCGCGAGCGCGACCTCTATTATCGCGCTATGCATATATTACTTCTCGTCACATGTCTCTCCTGCCCGACTTTTCTTTTATATATAAATAATTAGAAACATATACTCGATCTGTTCTTCTTTTTGACATTATATGTGTGACCTTTTCTAGCTATGGTAGAACAGTTAATTGTATACTCTTATATCTTACATTTGATATCCTTTTTTAGGTGTTATAGTGTGACAAAGCAAATGACTTCTCTTTCCTCAGTGATAAATCATACACCAATGCTCTGATATCCTATGTTATGCGATCTACTGATACTTTTGTTTCTTTCGAATCTTATTGAAATCTTTCATTAGAAACGATGGTCAGTAGAATGTAACCTCTTTTGGATATTTGTAAATATTTAACGAAATTCAAGATAGATAGATTTCTTAATACTAGTACTACTTAAACTTTATACGTTTTATTGTTTGTGTTATATGTTTTAAACTTGATAATAAGTTCAAGTACTATTTCATTAGTACTGTAGTCCTGATTCACAGTCTATAATATTAAATTAGTATATTAATATAATAATTCTCGTAACAAAATTAATTTAGTTATGGCTATGAATTTGGATCTTCTACGAGGTGAGTGAACTTATAAACCTTCCAATTAGGTGAGCTCTTATCGCAATACAGTTGATGTTTATTTTTCCCTTGAAAATCAATATTGTTTCAGTTTGATTACTACAATATCTGTAACTTTATTACAGAGGTTCACACATTTCTTATAGTACAGTATATTCATTTAGTAGATCATTTAAGAGAAAGTTTTACCATAGATTTTAACATTCTTTTTTAGTAAATAAAATTTTTAACTTCTGAATCATTAAGAATATAATAGAAACAGTGGATGAAAAAAATCATGTTGCTAACGTAACTCAAACATGTGTTATATTTTTCCAGCCTATATGTTGATCTTTACTAGACAGTAATTAAAATAGTATGAACATCAAATAAAAACTAATAATAAAACTATTGATACACCCCGTCCGGTACAAGAATTTTATTTGTGATAATACAACTTAAATAACGTAAATGGTAGAGTTTCTTTGTAAAGAGATAACGATAATTGAGACCCTAAAAGTAATGTAATTTGATATGATTCGATTTTCATCTTATTAGGTCACTATCAAAAATCAGGATAGTTTTGTTAAAATTTAGTTATCTAATACTAAATAAATTGGTTATAGTCAAATAAATATTTTAATAAGAATATTTACATGATTTAAGTAATTTGACTTAAACCAAATACAGTTTTGTTAACTGCAGACAATTTTTTCAGTGTAATGACTACTATTTTAAAAAATTTCGTATAATCATAAGTACGATATGGATAAAAATATAAAAAGATCTAACAGAATGTTATGTTTTATTGATGAATATACGTGAAAGTATTATCATCACTCTCTTAAAGATATAGTGCGAAGACAAATGGGATAAATGTCTAACTTTTTGTGCTTCTCGCGACTTCTCCCTTTGTTTTCATCGCGAATGTCACATCTGTGCGAAAGTGTAAGACGCTATAGAAAAGTAAGAAATTATAATTTCGCCAATGAAGAATAAATAATGGCAAACTATTTTATTGCTTAATATACAAAATGTCGCAGTCGGGATGGTGAAATTCTGTATACTTTACGTGATTGACATTTATACTCTCGTTAAGCTAACCTTCCATTTGTATTTTTCATATTTTCATTTTACTCGAATTCTTTTATTCTACGTTGTTACGTTACTGGAAGAATACATTTTAGATACAATTATATACAAGAGTAATATTTTTCTTATAAACATCCTTTTTTTTCAAATTTTAGAACTAATTATTATAATTGTTTGTTATGAAATGTTAAGGAAAAAAAAAGATCGTTTTTTAAATAAAATATTTACTTTTTCTACTGATTATGGAAACTAATAAAAATGACACTAAATTTTTTATAATTTATTTCAGATGCAAACAATTTTGTAAATTATAAATGGAAGTATTCATTGCAATTTGATGAATGAATTTTGGTTAGTCTATTAAAAACCAGCCAACAGGTTTTCCAGTAGCGTAATGTTTTATAAAAATCAAGTACAACGATCTAATCATAATTACATGCGTCTGAATAACTACGACTTTGTTTCTATCTTTGTCTATCAGTCTGTCTGTCTGTCTGTCTGTTGTCTGTCTATCTCTCATTCACCTTACTCTTTAGCTGACTACAATCTACTTAAAACTCATACATTGGCTAATAAAGGAAAAATATTTGATGACGAAAAGTCCACAGTTAGTTATGCGAAGGTCTTTTATAAATGTTTTTCAATACTAGTAAAGTCTTTGTATAACATTTGCATACAAGAATGTTGGATTATGAAACAGTTATTAAATGTGGTTCAAAGAATCATAGATGCGATGTATGTATGCTTTATCAGTGTTTTAGAATAGAAGCAATTTGATGTTTATTTATATATAGAAAAAGCACATATTAATAAAAAAAGTCCAAGTGAATGGATTAATTATATAAAAAATGTACAAAAATGTCATTCATTATTTGCTTTTTTCACAGTTTCTCTGATAACTTAACACTATAAGTTTTTCTTAATATACCATCCTCTTGTTTGTTGATATAACTATTCATAATATCTTTTTAAATGTATTGAAATTTTTATTTTTGAAATCTTTAATGGAAGTGCCCCAATTTCCATTTCATCAATTGTTAAACATTACTTATAGAGAAAAGATTAATATAAATACTGGAAAACTAGCTCTGTAAGACAGCAATGTCTAGCTGAAGACTTCCATCAAAGTTTCAATAGCATCAAACAACAACCATACATTATGGGTAGTTGTGCGTGTGCGAGTCTTGTTATCACTGCAACAAGTTCATTAGGCACTCAAGCCTTTTCAATCCAAGATAAGCTGTGTACAGAATTCCTTGTAATTCACATGTATATATTATTCATTAAAGCACAATTTTTATGTTTTGCAGAACGAAGAGTAACCAGCGGTGGATGAAATTGAGAACCACGGTGCAGCTGTCCTCGGCGATATCAACCATTCAGAAGAAGCCGCCGCTGAAGCGCGAGGACTCCTTCCTCAAGAGATTCTCCACCCGACAGATACCGGAGAGCCAAGAGACGATAGACACCGGCGAGGACCAGGGCGACCAGTCGGATGACAAGAATTCGAATAGAAGACGGCGAAGGCCTCGCAGACCACAAAAGCCACCAAAGACCGTGGTCAATCCCGACGAGAACTTCTACTACTATTGGCTCATGCTCCTCTCAATGTGCGTTCTTTATAATCTGTGGACTCTGATCGTCAGGCAGAGCATGCCGGAGCTGCAAGAGCTGGCGCCAGATCTGTGGTTCGGCTGTGACAGCTTCAGCGACCTCGTCTTTCTCGTCGACGTAGGCGTGCAATTTCGCACGGGTTATCTGGAACAAGGCCTTATGGTGTACAATAATAAAAAACTCGCGGGACATTATCTCAGGTCCAAGACCTTCGTGATGGATATACTGGCGCTGGTACCGCTGGAGATTCTCGAGTACAACATCGGCAAGAATCCCATGCTCAGGTTTCCGAGGTTCTTCAAAATTTATCGGGTCTACAACTACTACTACATGGTCGAGTCCCGCACGGTCTATCCTAATCTCTGGCGGGTGCTCAATCTCATTCACATTCTACTGATACTCGCGCACTGGTTCGGCTGTTTTTACTACCTGCTTAGCGAGGCGGAGGGCTTTCACGGAGACTGGGTGTATCCTTATCGGCCGGGGGAATACGCGACCCTCACGAGGAAATATCTGGGATCGCTGTATTGGTCCACGCTCACTCTCACCACCATTGGCGACTTGCCCACACCGGAGACCAACGCCGAGTGAGTGATATATAATGCATTCGACAACTCTGTTTTCTCCCGTTACTTCTTCTTTTTACTAGATAAAGTGGAAATTTCATTTTCAATAAATCTCATCGAAAGCTGATGAAATTTAACGAGTCGAGACATATTTTCGGAGCATTTTTAAATCAATTTTATAGTACTGTTTATTGCGTTTTCAAAATCAAATTTTCACTTTTTAAAGCCATAGGTAATTTCACTCATTCGTAAATTATGAAAGAAAATTACATAGTATTACCTATTATTCCTTATACAAATACCGTGGCATCAGATAGCGGAATAGAGAATGCGATACTTAAGAGGGAATGGAATGTTAAGCTGAGCACAAAAATGCAAATTCAATTTCGGTAGATCATATAGACACGCAAATTCGCGGAAACATCGACGTGCACGTGTGCGTGTTAAAGATGGATTTTCGATTTTCCCACCGTGTGGGAGTGAGTTATTTTTAGGAGCAACCCTCCACTGTAGCAGTGCCTACGGTGACATACGATACTTTCCAAGCTTATACCGGAACACTATATCCGCCCACGGTGAACCGATACATTCGCTTATGCAAATTTCCGCGTTCGTTTACGTTCAGCCAAAGCAGGGCCGAGTCGATCAGAGATAACCGAGCGAAATTCGACGATTATTTTGGCGCTTGTGGCCATCTAATGTACCAAATTTTTCACACAAACTTCACGATTTGCTGTCATTTTTAAGTTGTGTGGTTTTCAGAGACTTCGTTCTTGTTTTCACTGAGTAAATAACGGGGAATCATATTTACGTTCCGGGAAATGAGCGTGGGCATCTCTTCCTTTCCTCCTTTCAAAATATTTTAAAAATCAATTCAAATACTGTCAATAATATCTAAATATTTTTATAAATTATATTATAAAATATATATTATTAAATCTGAAAGTTAGAATAATTAATTATTTATATTTGTTAACTCATACACTTCTAATAGGGCTTTCAAAAAAAACACAACTGTTTAATTGCGCGAGGTAACTACTGCTGGTTCTATATAGCCTATAAGCCATGTATAAGCCATATTGTTTACCGTTGATCGCTGACTGGCATTCTATTCGAAGGCAGGAAGAAAAAAAAGATAACGCCATTGTCAAACTTCTTCTTCGTCGTTTCCTCGCGCTACTATCCACACACTTCTCAAAGTTCTCGCGGAATCGCGGTAAGAAGCAAAGTCACTTTCGCGTCCTTATACACACACATACACACCTTTGTCAGGCAATTTGCTAGCCGGCGGCAGGACAAAGAGTGGCGTGCACGGTATGTATAAAGCGCGACGACAGCAATAACAGTTGCGCTGCGGAATGTACTCCGCGTGCGCGCGGCAGGTGATAAGCCGCACGCAGATCTTCGCGCTGGAATTGTTCCCCGAAGGGCGGAAAACGAGACGCCGTTACCGGAGAATGGAGAATTACGCCGGCCGACAGTCGCGCCCGAAGCGAGAACGTGCACGTAAATGCGACTGTTTGGGGGAGATGCACTTTGCCAATTATATATATTATTCGTGCTGTATAATTTTTTTCTCATTTTCGCTCTTGAATGACGATTTCAGGGGAGGAAGAGTTAGATTTTCGTGGTAATGCCGAAATTATATTTGATTAAACGTATTTCCGGTGAATTTTAAGTCAATTTAAATAATAAATGCACTAAAATACTTCTATTTCGTCTCTTATTCATTTATTCTTATCGAGTTCTTTTATTGAATAATTACAACTCATTTTCTGCGCGCCTCTTTAGTTATTTTCTTTCAAAATTCATTTTTCCTTTTAAAATGTCAATATGCAATTATACTTTATGTCTAAGAATCACATAAAATTGGCTATTTTAGAATATTAAAACAAATCGACAGATGAACGATTAGCTTTTTCTATTAAAAATTTTATAATGCCATCCGCCCTTATAGCCTTTACTTTAAGAAACTATGAAAGGTTTAAAATTAGCAATGTTAATTCTTGATTTATTATGATACTAGAGTAAAGTATTGATGAAATTCTGGAATGCACCATTTAAAATGCTTTCTTCATACAAAAACATTCACAACAATCATTTACGTTACCTTCTCGCTCGGCTGTACCACTCTCGTAAGTGCACTCGACCCACACTGCGCGTCGATATCAAGAAACACACATTTTTCCCACCGCATTGGGGTCCGCTTAAGATGAGCGGACGACTAAGAAGCGCGTTCCATTGTCTCTTAAGTATCCATTCAAAGAAAAACACCCCCCAGTACTTCGGAATTAGAATCGTTAGCGGAGTGTTGTTGTTGTGTTGGCAGAGTTGTAGCGGGCGGCACTCCCCGGAGCCTAGCTCGTCGCGGCAGACTGTCCCGGCTACTGCAGTTCAATTCCAACCAAGGGTATCTGTATCGTTCCCAAAAAAGACGAGAATATACGAATTGACGAAAGAACGTGCGTTCACGCCGAGATGTAGCTCAGTTGACGATCGTTTTGTTAATTCTTTTACTTGTCGAATGAAAAACGAGAGTTCGTTGCTTTTGATAAACGAAAAATGAAAATGATAAGTATGAAGTTAATAATTTAGATGTTTAAAGATGTTTAAAGAGAATCTTTTCACGCACGGGCTCTCGATGACAACGATTCTGATGATCGTTCGCCACCGCTCACTTCCGCTCTGCGAGTTTTAGGTGTGTTCAAATGTATGAATGAAGTCGTTTGTTTATCTTTTATGTGTATTCGTTAAGTTATACCTCAAAGTATCGAGATTAGTTCAGTTATTGTGTTTTAGTGCATGCCACCTTAATCTTAAGTTTTCTGTTAATGAAATAAAAATATACAACTACCATAAGTACTTCTACACTCTTTTAGTCAGTACTTAACGACATTTTATGAGAAATCTTCTTTACAAGAAGAATATTTACTAGAAAAAAAATTACATAAAAGGATGAGAGAACGATATAATAAATAATGGAATAATGAATATTATTATTTTAGTATTAAAATGAAAATCCTATATTTTTCGGCGCAAAAGAAAGTATTTGTCATAAATAGCGAATCAAATTACTTTTTTTTCAAATATTCAAAAATGCAAATGAGGACTACTCTTCTAATTGATATAGATGTTGTATGATTAATCAGGCCTTTCATACACCATGAACGTGGATTTGTCGTCCCGAGACCTTCCGCGATGCGCCAGAGAAGGCAGAGAGCGAGCAGTCGTTACGGTTGCGCTGGCCCTTGAAATTACTTCCGTGTTTCGCTCGATTAATTACTCGTGTCGTACAAGTAGCCACGGTGACCGTTATATATGCCCGCACATACTGGCTACGATCATACGCTCGCAGTCATGGTCTAATAGTCGTAAGTTCGTCGTAGCACAACAGCAGCGGTCAGCAAAACCTCGGTCGCTGTTTCGCGTGTTGACACGCTGAAGGAAAAAGTCCTAAGAGCTTAGGAAATACAATAAGATTCGGTCGGGGAAAGTATATATAGGTATTTGGAGAGAAAATTTTGTGAGATGAGTTGTGGAAAAAAGATAGACGACGAGAGAGCGAGCGAGAAAGAGAGCGAGCACGCGACGAGAGACGAAGAATGAATGGAGTACAGAGAGAATGGGGAATGCACACTGAGTGAACCTGAATTGACTGGGAAGAAAGGAAAGACAATGGTGGGAGAGCGGGTAAATGGTAGAGTGTCGGGATTCGCTTCTAAGGACTTTGGTTTTGCTATTTCCCTCGTCTCTTACGTACATTCTATCTCTCTTCTACTTTCATTTCTCAATTCAGCAAATTGTAAGAAATGAGAGTGAAAGAGAAAGTCACTCTCTGTGAAGGTTTGCTGGAAAGCTGGAAAGTAGTTTTTGCCCTAACAGTGGGCAGTAATTTCGCTTCATGATTCACCAACGAATCAAGGCTCAAATCGCTAGATTTTAAAAAGTGAATTATAACCTGGATAACTTTCGCTCTTCTCAGCGAAGTAACTTATGACTTTATATTTCTCATGCAAAATACTTCCGCGAGATTCTCCAAACGAGATATGCTTCTTTAACGACGTTCCCGTGCGCGCTGTTACATCCTCTAATTGAATTAAGGAATGAAGTCTTTTGAACTCGACTGGCAATTTTCAAGTCGCCATGCGTATATATGCGAAAGAGGAAAAAAAGTATCTGGAAAGATTTGAAATTAAATGCCGCGGAAGCCCTACTCTAGAAGTTCTAGAAGGCAATCTTATACTGGAAGTTCGTTAAAGTAGTGAATCAACCGGTTCCCAATGTAAAGGGAGGCAAGCAAAAAAAATATAAGAACCGAATCTTATGAATTCGGTATGGACGGGCGGGATGGAGAATAATAAGACAGAGAAACGAAGAGCTCAAGATAACGATAGACGCGACGTTGAGACGAACGAAAAAAATGCGAACAGAAGCTGCGGACTTTGCGATTTGACATATTAAGAATACGTTTCGTACGGCTCGTCGACTGGGGGAATTTCAGTTCCGGAGGGGTAAAAAGGATAAGAACCGCGTAAGGGACGTTTAAAAAGACAAAAACAAAGTAAAACTCCCCTCTCTTTCTCTCTCCCTCTCCTTCTATCTTTCTTTCTATCCTTCTTTCAAGCGCGTCGGAATTTTTTCGGATGGCCGATAAGTTTGATTGAAGCGCGCACGGGCATTGTAAAAAGAAAAAAACGAAAAAAGCTTTTGCTTATTTTTCTCCGGGTCGAGGAAAAATGAGGTCGCCAGAGTCAGGAGACGTCACCCACCAGGAAAGATGTGTACGCGTACATTGCTACGGAGGAGGCGGAAAACCGAATTCGGGACACGCCAGCAAGAAAGAGAGAGAGAGAAAGAGAGAGAGAGAGGGCGGGGGGGAAGACGGTAAATTGCAATCTCTCTGTATAAATAAGTATCGGTGGATTTGCATCAGTGGACAAACTATATTTCACTGGAATTTTAGCGAATTTGGAATATTTTTCACTGGTTTACAGTGAATTTTAAAGAGAAACCACGTCATTCATTTGACATGCATGGGTTCGAGAATTTTTTTTCTATTGCCTTTCAATCTCACCATCGATCGTGGCAAGGTAACGAGGAAGGAGGGATATTCTTTCGACACACACACACACACACACACACACACACACACACACACACACACACACACACAC
>JAPYZP010005099.1:0-12033 GCA_030522985.1 Torymus sinensis
ATAAGAGTAGCTACTTAGTAGCTTTAAAAACTTTCAATAACTTGTCTATAGAACTAAAGACACTCTTTTACAGTAAGAAAAATAAGCCTAAAAATTTAAGACATAGGTTGAAAAACTCTATATTTTCAACAGAGTAAGCATAGCATCAATTCTAAGAAAAATATTAAATGTTTAATAGTGATTGTTTAATTATAAGATTAATATATTTTGTTTATAAACGTGGTCATTTCACCCCACTGTGACTCTTTAATATGAATTCTTTTTCAACAAAATATGTGTTTACAACATGACATGTATGTAGCATCTTTCCTTCATCCAACGAACATTGCTAACTTAAGTTAGGAATACATTATTTTCAAAGTAGCATTATTACACGCAAGGTTTGTTTAAATGTAATATCAAAGTCAATTTGATTAAATAGAAATGTATAGATCGAATTCAATTTAAAAATTATAATAACTTACTCGATGCACCCAATCTTTGCATTCTGTGTCATCAATACATCTTTCTAAAGCCTTTGGTGTGAGTACGAGTAAAAAATGTTTAGCTTGTCGTATACTCTGTAAGAGGTTATTATCAAATTTACCAGCCTCTAGCCTTTCAACGTCAATAAATACTGAAAAGCCACGAAGTTGTAAATGAACCTTTAGTAAGCTGGCTAATTGCGATCCATTTGACCTTCTATAACTAACAAAAACATCAAGTGATTTATCCGGAGACTCATTTTCACTTGGATTAAATTGGTTATGTTGGATATTTTTTATTGCATCTAATATCCGAAGTCTATGAATACTATTTATGATTCCACATTCAGTCAGAAGCTGATCTTCCGTTAGATTTTTAATTGACTCTTTATCAACTCCAGCATTAAGCATACTGTATGTATAAATAGAAAACTCTTGCCCAACTGACTGAAGAAAGGTATTAAGGTTTCCAGTGTCTCTACTACTATAATCAGCCATCTTTTTCAAATTTTGTAATTCTCTTGTAAATCTTCGTCGTCTTATTCCGTTAGTAAGACCTATGTCTTCACGAAGATTTCCTTCTGTCAATTGTAGTAAAAGATCCCCATCGACTCTGCTATCAATAAAATTATTGGCATATTCTGAAAAGCCGATTTGTTTCACCCATTCGCGAACATCTTCACTTGACCAAAGTGGAACTTGCTGGCTCAGTTTGTGTGGAATTTCCTCACCGATAAGCCTTAAGGCCTGAGCAGCAAATTTCGATGCAATAGCATTTGGACAACTAGCTACTTTTTTTAAAGGATCAATGGCTCCGATTAGTCGGAATATTTCAGTATTACCTTGCTGTTTTTTGATTCCAGCTTCCATACAAAAATGAAACGTGGCAAGATTTCTGGCTTCTTCTCTTTTAGAACTTAGAACAGGCACTAATCGCTCAAGCCAATTTTTGCTTTGACCATGTGCGTGTGCAAGGTTTGATTTTGCGAACTCAAAAGGATTATGTGAAGTAACGAATGGCTCCACAAGATCTAAAGTACCGGATTTTAAAACTGCAGCTTCGATTTCCTTATTAGCAACAAGGACAGCGATTGCTAAGCAGGCGTAGTATTTTATATTATCATCATTATGAAAAGCTAAAGGAAAAAGCCACATAGGCACTTTTCTTTTGATCATAGCTTCTTGATTTTCTGCACCACCATAAAGAGATAAATTAGCTAAGGCACCAGCACAATGTCTTAAGGTTTCTACATCATTTTTTCTACATTCAAAAAGAACTGCATCAAGCCCACCAAGTCGAATAACATCACTGCAAGTAACTTCACTATGTTTAAAGAGATGTTCAAGAATACCAGTTCCAATACGAGCATGTTCTACAGAGTTTGTATTTTTAGTACACATACATGCAACGTTTACGACTTTCTCGAGCCCATTATCCACAACATATGCTCTATTTTCTGTTGTTAAACACTGCTCAAGAAGTCTTGCTGATGAAAATTGCAATCGATCATCTTCAGCGATGCAATTAATCATTAAAATATCAAGCCCACCTCGAAGACGCAAAGTATTGCACAAACTGTAACCTAATTCATGACCATAAGTGGGAACTGCCCATGCTTTTCTAATTATTTCATTTACTCGATCAAGAAGCAATGGTGCTTTATCGTTATGATCACTATTTGTGGCTGTTTGTACATGACTACATTTCAGTCGTTGAATAAGATTGTTCAAATACTCTGAATATTTAGCTATGGCTAATTCAACATCTTGAGATTTTGACTTTGAAGATAACTGATCCAGGTCATCTAATGGTAATAACAGCAAATCATCATCACTATTTTTTCCAGTGATTGCTCTTGTATTGTTCATTACTTGATTTAAGGCATTAGTTACATTTAATAGTGACGCTGATTTATTGCAGGACTTTACTTCTAAAGCTTTTGAAGCTATCGTTATACTAGATTGTGAACTTGTTGCAACGTGTTTTTCCTGGTTAAATCTTCCACTAGATGTAAAGCATTGTCGCTGCTGTTGTGCTCCAACTGCTTTCTAAAACAAAAAAATTCATAATTATTTCAATTATAAAAATATATTAAGGCCACCTAAGGGGCAATCTCTGGATTAAAATTAAAAAAAAAATTATTCTTTTTTTTAATTTCATATAAAAGTAGAAAATTTTCATAACAAAATGCTCGTGAAGATACGTTATTCAATATTAAATTTTGTTTCAAAGTTAGAAACAAAAATAGTAAGTAATAAAAAGTAATCTTTTCATGAATTATAAAATGTTTTATATGAGAAATGAATCTAAATTCTTTCGACATTTTATTGTCAATTAAAAAGTACATTTCCTATAACGTTGATTATTGATACTAATTAACAGCTATAATAATTATATTTATATAATTTAAGCTACTGATTAAATAGTAAATGAGTGAATAGTTAACATTATCGAAATACGTGATAATTGAATTGTTACAATTATTCTCAGTCCTAGAGAAGCAGTAAAAAGTAGCTTCCCGCAATTCCCCAACAAAATCTTATTGTAGTAATCAAGACCTCTAATAAATTTTTGAGTCTCAAAACTATCTGATTCATTCAAAATTATGAAAATGTATTTCGCCCTCGGCCTATGTCATGGACTGATCAAAATTATAAGAAATTTAGGTTTTATTAGTATATGTGCTGAAAAATTATATTCAAGGTTGATTATGACATAATACATAGAATTCATAGATTTCATATAATCCATAGAATCAAACAAAGGTACGAGGAAATAGCAGATAGCTGCTTATTCTTAATATTCTTAATGATAGATATATTAATAGCATTCAAATAATTTTTTTTTTTGTTTTTGAAACTACATTAAGATTCTTCAACGAAATCGTAGGGAGCTTCTTAATGCTCTCTTTCCATGATTTAGAATATAGTGTCTGTTCACTCATAAAATATTAAAACATTTAAACCAGTAGCTTCAATACTTTGAATATAATTGTTTTGGATAAATAAAAGAGGCGAATGGAGGACGAGGATGTAACGTCCAAGTAATTAAACAAATATGCATTACGAGATGCAATCATTTTTATTGGGAAATAAAGTCTAATACGGTTTATTGTAAGTAATAATATATGGTAATTACAAACGCAAAAACTAAAGTATCTAAAAAGAAAAAGAAAATAGTTTATTTAACCCATTAAGTCCCAAGTGGATATTTCTCAGTCGATTGGTTTTTGGCTTAGAAACCACGTAAAATTAACGGAAATCAATATGTTTATGGTGGTTTTCTATGTAAAAAGACCTACTTTTTCTGAATCCGGCGTCAGAATTATCAATTTTTCCATCAGAAATTCAATAAGCCGTTCAAATTTGCCAAAAATTTTGATTTTTTAAAAATCGACTCTCGGGATATCTTTTAGTTTTACTGGAATGAATTTTTCACAAAGAATTTGTTATCGATATATAAGTTTCGGAAACGTTATTATAACAAAGCTGCAAATAAATTTTCACAATATTCAAAATGGCTGACTCAATATGGCGGATATAGTAACAACAATCAGACATATATGTAATAAATAGATAAAACCATGTTTGAGTACTCATTTTATAGATTTTTGAGGTCGCTGATTTCAAATAATATCCCTAGAGTCGATTTTTGAAAAACAAAATTTTTGTCAAATTTGAATGGTCATATTGAATTTCTGATGGAAAATTTGAAAACTCTGATCGCCGGATTCGGAAAGAGCAGGTCTTTTTACATAGGAAACTAGGAAAAGCAATCCTCTAACGTGGCGAAGGCGGTAGTGCCCGTCTAGAAACACTTCACACGTCACCAGAAATCCTACACTCAATAGACAGAACTCACTATCCTGAACTTCACACACATGCATATAGTGGGACAGTCTATGGAAACTCTCGATTCCTAGTTCTGGGTTGAACGACAAGGGACATCCCTACTCTTTCTGCAGGGTACAGTTGAACAACTGGGCTCCCAGGCCGCTGGAAAGTACGGGGGCCCGGGTAGTAGTAACCGCTAAACTCCTGGCTACCCCACCAGCTGGCACATTATCTCCTTCTTGGTGGTAGTGCCAGGTGGTGACCGGATAGGGCCATGGCATACAGAGAGGGGGGATCTACCGAAGCCACCAGAGGAGGGACAGAAACTGCGTTGTAACCCGACCACTACATGTTATACAGCCGCTTTCAAATAACATGGAAATGTACAATTCAAAGAAAGAAGTCTTAAAAGCACCAACAGATGTTGAGCTCCCTAGCTCCCACTTAGAGAATGCACAACAGGACGTGGTCATAACGGACCGCGACACTATTGCCACAAAATAGAATGAGATCAGTATGCCATAGGAAGTGCTAAATATATGGGTCTAAAGGTCCGAGATACTGAGGAAGCTGGGATGAAAAAAAGAGAAGGGACAAAGGAAAGAAACAGTGCGGGTCGGAGAGGTACCGAAAGCCGGTCGCGAAAAGAAGGTTGGACAGTGGATCGCTGACTCTAGCCTATGGCTCATCAGTCCCCAGCCGATCCGCCCGAATCGAAATGACACTCCCAGAAGAGGAGACGATCGGGCTTTGCGGAGCTAGAGGGACAGGGGACGCGGAAGTAAGCTGATCCCTGCCAAAAGGGACCGTCTCTGACAGCTCCATTCCGAGGGAGATCAAGAAAAAGGCAACTGAGGCAGGATGTCTAACGTATAGCGAAGCGGTAGCCAATTCACTCGAGACAACTGAGAAAAACTACTTTACAGGACTAATGCATGCGTTAAGCATAGTACGTCCGTTAAGCGGTCGGTGAATACTGAGAAAAGTCAATGTTATTGTATTCACCACTAGATACAAGATGAAACTAATCAGGGGTGTGCAACTGAGCGGCAATCCCCTGAAGATGGTAAACGAGGTGAAGTATGTGGGTGTAGTTAGGTTCTAAACTGAATTCTGGAAAATACATTAGCAAGATATGTGAGAAAGCCATAAATACTTTGTGGGCCTACAAGAGGGCTTTTGGCAATACTGGGGCCTGTCACCTGGCAACGTGAGGTGGATGTATGGAGCTAGCATCAGTCCCAGCTTAACGGTGGTCTGGTGAAGAAATGTTTACTAACAACTCGCCGGATCTCCTTAAACAAAGTACAAAGACTAGTCAAAGCGGACATAACGGGTTCTGCGAGAACCATATCTATTGCAGCACAATACCTAATACTTGGCATACCACTCCTACAAGGTTTCATTAAGGGCGAAACCAGCAGAACTTTGTGTCGAATTAGAGATAACTTGGGCACAGGGCGCGGGTTTAACCAGGAATTTGGTCAGACCCTAACCCTTGATATCGAAGCATCGGGGTCTGACAAGATAGGGCGAAGAATTATATTTCTAAAATCCTACCGGGTGCACATATTCGACAGGAAAGAGTGTGCCAACAGTAACCATCCATACACCCAAACGGGCGTGGTATGGTATACAGATGGCTCCAAAAATAAGAATGGAGTGGGAGCGGATGCGTGAGAGCAAGGAATCTCTATGGACCTGGTGTAAAGACTGCCATGCATCCGTGTTCCAAGCAGAATTAACAGCAATAGTGGCGTGGGCTGCGGTGCAACTGACCAGAGTCTATCAGGACTGCCAATTACCATCTGCTTTGAAAGCAACTCTGGACTGATGGCCATTAATATCACCATCATCTACTCCAAGAATGTTTTGCACTGTATAGTTACCATTACGACCTTGGCCCGCAATATGATTACCCTCATTTTGGTGGCAGGGCATCAAGGTATCAGGGACAATGAGAAGGCAGATCACCTGGTGGTCAGAGCTGCTCGCCAGATCAGAGAAACTCGGGGCTCGATAGGTATCCCACCAAGCGAAATCAACAAAAGTACCTCCCTCGTGATAAAGGAGGAAATACTTAAGAAATGGCGGGAGCGGCCAGGCTCAAGAAGAGCCAAAAGGATCATGGGTGACTCCCCGTCAGTAATATTGGCTGCAAAATATCGGCAGGTTGAATAAAGCTAAGCTAAGGAAGGCTGGCTTACAGGGCACTGGTGGATCGGACACTACCTCTACAAACGAAGGATCGTAGACGAGGGGAGCTGCAGATGGTGTGGAGTACTGGAGAAGTCAACCTTCCACCTCCTTTGCCAGTGTCCTGCTTTGGAAGACACTGGCGGTCGGTCTCGAGGGAATGTTTCCTTTAGAGGACAAGTCATGGTAATATCTGAAAAAAATAACAATAAATATTTTGATCAATAATAAATTCCAGGTATAATCTTTTAGTTTCAAGTTTACTACTAAAAAGTAGTATTGTTACCTACAATTTCCGGCTGTAGTTAGCTGATAATATGCATCTGGTTCTTGCACACATTTTATTAAGGGTTGAACCCTGATTTATTGGTCGCCGCAAGTTTATTTTTCATAAAGTGAACGAAATGACTTGATATTTCAGATAAGCCTTCTTTTTTATATTGCTCACAGCTTTCGTTTACAATTTTTTAAAGAAAAGGTTGAGAAAAATTAAAAAAATAAAATTACAGAATTTTTTATAAAATCTACTAAAAAAGGAGTTTTTTCATGAAAAATAAATATTAAAAATGAGTTTTTTCGAAAAGAAGCAAACAAAAATTGTGGTAAATATAAATAAGAATGCTCACCTGAATGTTCAAGTCATTTCGTTCACTTATTCAAAAATAAACCTGCGGCAACCAATAAATCAGGGTTCAACCATTAATACAATGTATGCAAGAACCAGATATATATTATCAGCTAACTAAAGGCTGAAATTGTAGGTAATAAACTAATTTTTAGTAGAAAAAAATTTAAAACTTAAAATTCTACCTGGAATTTATTATTGATCAAAATATTGTTATTTTTTCAGATTTTACCATGGCTTGTCCCCTTAAGCCTGGAGCCCTGAGAGAGCCTACAGTCTATCTGCTAGGTTATTGACCGGATAGACCGATGGCTTTGACACAGCGAAAAATAATAGTAATATACAATAGCCAAGGGAAATAGCACGATGGGTGTAAACGTAAGTGCTGGGAAGAATCTCACGGAAGAGCCGCTCGCCCGTCCCACTACATAGACATAGATATAGGCAACCATCTCAGGCACAATTGATGACGTGACGGATGGTAGGAGATCGTTCCAAAGATGACCGAAATCCAGATGGTGAGTTATACGTAGTTTTATGGGTATCACAACTGGATACCTGGTGTAGCACCTCAAAGAGGAAAAGACTTCCGCGAAAAGAGCAACTCCCGCTCAACACACATCCTTCTTTCCTGTGAAGAGCGGGAGAGAGACTGACATCTTCCCGCACGTACCCGCTCTACTGTCCATGCTCTTAAATCGCAGCCCCACACTCTGGGTCAAACCTCATTTTATTAACGGAAATCTAATATCTCCACTAAAAATAAAGATATCAAGACCCATTTTTTTTAATTTCAAGCTAAGCTAATGCAGATTAAGGGTTCAGACATTTTTTAATTTTCCATTGTTTATTTATGTACAATTATAACAACCGTTGAGCGTCTCCAAAACCGGATGTTGATGGCGGGCATGACTTTGAAGCGAGAAATGATCTGAAATACAAAATTCGAAAAAATTTGGATTTAGTAGGGATGTGGCTATCGCATGAACTAGAATAATTAAGTTTCACGTAAAAATAACAAAATGGCGGCATTTAAAAAAAAAATTTCGAAAAATCGTGTTTCTTTATTTTTTTTCCGGTTGCAAAATATAGTTACAATTGAAATTTTGACATAATCCTAGTTCATGCGATAGCCATACATGTGACGAAGACGTGGTAAAAATTTGGAAATGATCGGTTAAATACTTTTTGAGAAATCGTGCCCGCCAACCGAAAAAAGTGGTTTTGAGAAAAACGCGTTGAAAGTTTTGTTTTTTCTTTAATCCCCGTAGAGTGCGCCAAACTAAAATCGACAAAACACACACTTGCAATGATCGAATCCTTTTAAAATTTTTACACAGCATTTTTGATGTTTATCTTTCGAAATCCGTTAAGAAAAATCGATTTTTTGAAAGTGAGAAAGTGGTATGAACCCTTAAGGGAAAATTATTGAGAATGCAATAATCACCTTTTTTAGGGGTTGAAATGAGTAATGTGGTAATGTTAATATACAAATATAAACTATGTATTTTAAAAAGAAAGAATTATTTAATATAAACAGAAAACTTTTGTATATTTTCTCTTACACATTCTTTCCCACATTCATCCATACAGTGGGGCATTGTAAGGACATATCATTCCCCAAGTGGAAATGATAACGAAGTGCTTATCAGAATCGTTTTTAGCAACTATCAAAAGTTTTTATAAATTACTATGTTAATTATGTACATCAATCCTTCCACACCAATGGTTTTCACCCCTAAAGTAGGTGATAGCAACCATAACTATACACGAGTGCGAGAGAGAGAGCGAGAAAGGATGAGAGAGAGAGAGAGAGAGAGAGAGAGAGAGAGAGAGAGAGAGAGAGAGAGAGAGAGAGAGAGAGAGAGAGAGAGAGGGGGGGGGGGGAGAGAGAGAGAGAGAGAGAGAGAGAGAGAGAGAGAGAGAGAGAGAGAGAGAGAGAGAGAGATGCACTATAGCGTATCGTATCACCTGGCGCTGGAGACTCCGCATTCTGTTCCGTTCCTCTGCCATTCGACGTTCCGGGCCACCGTTCCACCAGCCGCCGACGACGCTACTGCTGCTCTTGCTGTCGCTGCTGCTGCCGGTGTCGCTCCTGCTTCTGCTGAGCCATAGTAGAGGCCGAGTAAGCGGCCCCGGCCCGCCGACGATTCTATTATTGGCGGAGAGTCTGACGCACAGTCACTTTTTATTTGCCTCCCTCGGAGATTTAATACCGAAGGCTAATTTTAAAATGCCACGAGCCAGGAAGAACCTTAGAGAACATTTTTCTTCATTTGTGCGTGCCTTTTACACGTATACTAGCTACTTCAATTGCATCAATCCTTTCGATTTCCCCGCAGCTCCCGCCCCCGCCCCCCGACAATATTATACTCATGCAAGTCTCCCTCGCGCGGTCTAATTCTCGTCCACGTATAATACTGTTCCGTGCATACATCCGAGCTTGCTGACCGCTCAAATAAAAATTCGTAAAAAATATCAATTTTACCCCCCTCCCCCCCCCCTTGTTTAATAATATTGATTTTTATTCGAGTCGAAACTATATTAGCTTTAGGCAAGGGATTTCTAAGATTGTTTAAAATATTCAACTGATTAAACTATCGTATAACAACTTTTTTCAGATACCTAAGTAAAAGTATTACTCAAGTAACGTGAATTCATTAATAAATCGCTCGATTGATTAATTTAATAAGTAAGCTTATTGGTTTCAGTATCCATATTGGTAATTAATTTAATTATATCATACACAATATTAACAATATGTGTTAACCCCTTCCAAAAAGATGGTTAATAACAAATAAAAATACTTCTCGACTCTTGGAATGTATATTCAACGATAATATTTCTTTTTATTAGCACAGTTTTTCGACCGTTTCAAACTTATCAAGTCGTCTTAAATCGTTTCAAATTTATATTATGTAGAGGCAATTTCGGAACATTTAAATAGTTCACCGGGAAATCGATTTACTTTAAATTTTCTTATTGCCATTGGCCGGTGATTACCTTAATCAGCGGAGAAATTATAGTAACTTTTAAGAAATATGATATAATTTGAAATAATTAATGCAAAATCTCAATAATTTTAATATTAAGATGAAATATTGTATAAAATTAATGTCTATAATTATTTTAAGTAGTGTAGTACTACTGCAGTTAGCACTGACTATGCGTTTTATCGGTATAACACAAGAAATTCTATATTATGAAAATAAGTATATTCATTTATGTCTTATTACGAGATAGTTGCCTGCGCAATGTTATAATACCATATGTACCAATCTGTACATATGGTATCTGTAGGGGATGCCTTAGTCACATAGGTTATACACAATTACCAACATTCACTGATTTTTCAAATTAATTTTTTGATATGTATTTTCTCTCTAATATTCGAACAGAGGCACATTTTTTAAAGTCAACAGATTGTGCGTGTGCTTCAATAATTTTAAAAATACGAAAATTGATTGAAAAATATGAAAAATCAAATACAGAAATCTGTAAATGAGGAAGACCTCCCCTTAAACAATGGAAAATTTATCTAAACTTTTGTTATAAAGTCATTTTATACTATAATACACTAAATATACACGTAAAATTAATATTATTATTATTGGGATTTGGCATCCATTATATCGACGGCTGAGAGGAAGAAGGAACGTATCTCGGCGCGCGGATGACGAACGTCGTATCTCGGCGCGAGGGTGAAGAACGACGTATCTCGGCGCTTTTCCGATACGTTCTTCTTCCTCTAAGCCCTCGATATCTGTGCAATTCCTGCGAAAATGTCCGCTTATCCGGTAATAAAAACAACGAAAAAAAAATGTTGAGGCACACCTCTGCTATACGTTTTTTCTTGTTCTTTATACCGCACAATACACGAAAAAAATTTGAAACACAAGAAAACGGTCTTGTGGCACAGTTTTATCTGCATATCAATTTTTCTTATGGAAATTTAACATGGCAAAAATGGACGAAAAGTAGTCTGCGATGATTAACCAATGTCAAGCTATTGAAGTGGCAAACAAATATTCCACTAAAAAGCGATTAAAGTAGAAGAAAAGAGCTTTAATTTGAGAGATTAATCGTTAAAATCGGTCAATTTGGTGCAAAGTTACGTGCATTTGAAAACCGCGAGAAATGACGAAAAATGAGCGATTTTTCTCGAATCCACGTAATTTAATCATTTTTTATCATTTTTTATCATTTTTCATGATTATCAAATGCACGTAACTTTGCGCGAAATTGACCGATTTTAATGATCTTTAGCTTAAATTATGTTAAATGTCCATAAGAAAAAATGATATGCGGATAAAACTGTGTCACAAGACCGTTTTCCTGTGTTTCAAATTTTGTTCGTGTATTATAACGATAAGCGGACATTTTCGCGGGAATTGCACATATAGCTAACCAAGATGGCGCAAGTTAGCCCTGTGTATTTAAATGGTGCTGCTGGCTAAGTCGCGCCATCTTGGCTAGCTATATGAGGAGGGGGGTTCAGAGTTTTGACGATTCACTATAAAATTGAAGTCAACTGTAGACGTTTTTCAGTTCGACGTATGATAATGCAGATTGTTCTTAATTTGGAAATTCTAAATTACGAAAAACATATTTTCGAATGTAACACTTCACTTACTGTCCAAAACATCGAATTTCATCAATACGATTTCAAAGCAAATATAACCTGTTTCTAACGATTTACTAGCCAGATCACGCGTGCTTCGCACGTATCATTTTTATTTGCTATATAATTCTAATTTTAAATTTTAAATTTGCTAAGTGATAAATTTCAAGTTTTCAACTTTTTATATTTTAATTAATCCTCTCTTAAAAGAATGATGACGGAAATGTGAAGCCGAAATAAAACCTTCGCTGTTGGTTAAGTCCGTTTATAAGTAGTCTTTGATTGGTCGTAGC
>JAPYZP010005100.1:0-12810 GCA_030522985.1 Torymus sinensis
TTGTGGGGACGCACGCTTAGAGGTTATGTATACCTCAAGTATAGGTGAGGTCAGTAGAAATTCAATGCCTCTTGTCATGCTAATAACTAAAGTCTTCCTATATATTTGTTGCAGGGTTGTTGCTGTGCCTCCAAGGAGCCTTCAGTTTCTTTAGCGGAAATCTACTAGTCGAATGCTGTTCTTCTCCTCGATTCCAGGCTATTTCAATTTCTCTCAACAGGTCAGTATCAGTCCATAACTTCTATGTATTTATTGGTGTATTTATTCATATTGTAACATCACAAGTTGATATATATAAACTCTGTTATAATATATAAAAACTGTTAAATATATATAAAACTGTTGTTATATATAAACTCAATTACGAAAAAATACTGATGCCGCACACACATATACTAATGCGGCGAAAGAGAGAGAGAGAGAGAGAAGAAAGAAGAGGCTCAACACTTTCTTTTCTTTCTCTCTTGGTTAGGTTGGCACCATTATATCAACAAAAGGGCTCAACACTAGAACACTCGACAACGGCAATGTGTTTATCTGGTTCTTCTTTTCTGCTTTCGTACCTTGCGACTTTAGCGCCGGCCGCCGCGTGCATGAGTGGGCGTGCGAAATACTATTGCCGCAGCGACGGTTGCGTACCCACTGAGCAGTGCGCATACCGCATACAGGCGTGTTCTGTGATAACATAATCAATCGGATTCGCGCGCGAAGGTTTGCGCGCGAAACGTGCGTTCCTCTTACGCCGTGTATTTTTTACAATTTCCGCGTGAATTAAAGTGCTCTTTTGCTTTCTCTCGCTGTTGACCGTCTTTTTTTTATCCAATTTCTTTATTTCTTTGACTATATCTTCTCTTTTCTCGCTCTCTGTCCTCACTTCTCATCTTGACGGAGAAACATATCTTCTCTTCGGTGGCCTTCGGCCTCCGGCCTTCTCTCTTTTCCACTCTCTCCTCTCAGCATGCTTCTTCTCCTTCTTTCTCTAACATGATGCATAATTCACCTAACTCTCTTTCTAAAGAGGATAGTCCTCAGTCCGCTCACCCCTCTAATTATTCTAACTCTTCTAATAAATCCGCAGATCCCATGGACTACACTCAGGAGTCGACTAAGCTGCCCCGTGACTCTCATCTTGATTCCTCTGAAGACAAATCGTCCTCCAAGGACTCTCAACGAATCACTAAGAAGGCTCTTCTCTCATCTCACAGGACCTCTGATGATTCTCTCTCACAGGATCAGCAGCCGCTACCTCATCTACCACAGCCGAGATAGCTAAACCTCAGGGCTCAACACTCTACTCTAATACCAACGAAGGCCCTTTCATCGTCTTTATTGCACCTCTAACTCCAGACTCTATCACAGGAAAACTCCACCCCACTAGGCAGAATCATTGCCTCTGCTCACTAAGGTAACATTATTTCAATCTCCCCCTCTAGCTCTCGCAACGTTACTGTTGTGATTAGTGACAGACAAACTGCCAACAACATCCTGAGCAGCTCTGCCCTTACACAACATAAACTGATAGCATCCATTCCTTCCCATAGACTCAATAGACAGGGCATCATCAGAGACGTTCCCACCGACCTATCCATTGAAGATATTTTGACTCATTTCAGCTCTCCTTCACGCAAACTTCTCAAAGTTGAATGCTTGAACCGCAAAATCATCGAGGAAGATAAATCCACTTCATTTATCCCTTCTAACTAAATTCTTCTCACCTGTGATGGTCAAAACCTCCCCTCATCTATCTACCTTTTCTATGTACGATATGAAGTTAACTTTTACATTCCCCAGACTAAGATGTGTCTTAATTGCTTTAGGTTTGGTCATCTAAAGAAGCAGTGCAAAAGCAAGGAGCTTTGCCAACATAGCGGCAACCTGGCCCATTCGGACACTAAGATCTGTACCAACAAGGATTCTCCTCCTGTATGTGTCAACTGTAGGCAAAACGAAATGTTCGCCCCCCCCCCTCCCAGGCTATCTCTGCCCCTGTTTCCTCACTTTGTTAGCCCCTGCTTCAATCTCCGTCCCCGATGCCCTCTTACGCTTACATTTCCAGAAATATCTTCTCTCTCTTTTCCCCGCCCTTCTACTGCTGTTCTCGCCACCCACTCGTGGTCCACCTCATCTCTCTCTTTCCCTGACACGCATACTGACTCCAATTCTATTTATCCCCACATGTATTCGAATCATCCTTCTTCACAGTCCTCACAGACTCCTCGTCCCCAACCTCGCAAACAACCTAAAACTAATTCTCATGTGTTCTCTTCTCCCTCCAAGCCCATCTCTGAGCTACATAAACCACCCTCTCGTAACATCCCGCTCCCTCGTTCATCTTTTTCTGCGACTCCCCCGATCCCTTCTGCCCTCTCCGACTCCGCTTCTTTCCCCTCTGATGATCTCTCTCTTCCCCCTTCTCAACCTCACATCATCACCCTCATATCTAACTCCTACTTTTCATCTCTCAACATCTTCTTGAATGTAATTACGAATACCATCATTCTTCTCCTCGTCACCACCGGCCTTTCCTCTGATGCCTCTTAGATTCTTTTTTTGATCGACAACCTCCCTTCCTTAACTACTTATCATGGACCCGAATTCCAACCTCTTTAAAGCCAAAAGTCTCCGTATTCTCCAATGGAACTGTCGATCCTTCTCTCAACGCAAAGGCCATCTTCAACCCCTCCCTCGCGATTTTGACAATCTTCTACTTAGCGGAACATGGCTTCTCCCCAAGGACTACGCAGCCTTGAGCGACTTTACCATCATCCGCCGCGACAGACCTCATGGCAGCGAGAGGGGTGGTGGTGTTGCCATATGCCTTCGCAATTCTATCCCTTTCTCTTTATTCGACTGCTATTCCTCTTCTTTCAATTTTGAATGCGTCGCAGCCTCTATCCAAACTCCCCTAGGGGATCTTCTAGTTTCCGTTTATCGCCATCCGCATGTTCTTTCTTCAACTTTACACATTAGCAACCTTCTTCTCTCTATTTCTTCTTTCAGCTCTATTCTCATAGCCGGTGATTTCAATTGACACGACCTTTTTTGGGGGAGCAATCACTCCTACTCCATCAGCGAATCCCTCTTCAACTCATCGTTTCGTTTCCAACACCAGAGCAGTCACACACCTGAATTACAGCAGCCCCGCTAACTCTTCGTGCATCGATCTTACCTTTGTCTCACTCACCTATCCTCGATCTGCTCTTGAACGGTTCTTGATGACAACTTTCTCTCCGACCACTTTTCAATCTCAACTATCTTAGGCATCCCCCCTCTTCTCACCGTCCTAATTATCACAAAATTTCTCCTAAAGGCTGGGAAAACTTCTCGCCTATTCTCAACTCTTTTTCTTTCTCCCATATGTCCCCCAGCGACTCATCCCCTCTTTCCTCTAACTCCATGTACAACTTCCTTACTTCGGCAATCCTTGATGCCATCAGCGACTCTTGCAGTCCCGAACCTTGTCAGAAACCCAGTTGTACCAAAACAACTGACCCTCCGTGGGGGGGACGACGACTGCAGATTTGCTGAGGCAGAAAGGAAAGCTGCCCTTCGCGCTTTTAGAAAAAATCCCAACCTCTACGACGAGCTTTTGCTCGCCGATCGGTCAGCCAAAACAACCTTTTCCCGCGCTGAAAAACAATTTTTTTCAAATGTCTGGTCTTCTCTCTCTCGTTTTACGAAACCTTCTATTTTCTGGAAGACCCTTAAGCGCTTCCGCCACCGTAACCTCGACGCGCCTTCTGCCCTCAATAACTTTTCTAACATTCAAAAACAAGTAGAACTAATCCCTTCCATCTGTGCTCCCTCGTGCTTTTTCCCCGATATTCCATCCGTTTTTTGCCACGATCCTCTAGCTTTTCAAATCTTTTCAAAACCTTTCTGTAAAACAGAACTGTTTATCTCTCTTAACAAAAATCCCTTCAAGTTAAAATCCGCCCCTGGTTTGGATGAAACTGATAATTTTCTTAATGATCTTCTCACGGTATTTAACAAAATTTTTTCTAGTGGCGGATTTCCTGACTCTTGGAGGGATTTTCTCGTCTTTTTTATCCCTAAAGGCAACACCGGCAAATTTCGTCCTATTTCTCTCGTGCAATCTCTCCTCAAACTTTTCGAAAGTATAGTCCACCGCCGCCTCTCTTACTGGATCCAGCGCTATCAACTCCTTCCTCGATTTCAATGGGGCAGAAAAAGAAAATCATGCCTCGATATCCTATCTATCCTTACTTCCACTATTTATTCCGGTTTCCTCGCTAACGCTTTTACCGTTGCTATCTTTCTCGATATCGTCATCTTTATTGATAACGTCAACCCAGACATCCTTTGCCGTATCCTCCGTGACATTGGGCTACCCTGGAACCTCTGTAAATGTATCTATAACCTAACTTCTAATAGATCTGTCTCTTTCAAATTTTTTTACTCAACTTACGGTCCTTTCTACTCCTTTCTCGGTTTCCCTTAAGGATGCATCCTAAGCCACCTACTTTACATTATCTACACTCATCTCATTCGCAGATTCATTCACGACAAGTGCAAAGATTTATGCTTCGCCGATGATATTGCCCGCCATATAACCTCCTCCAACCTCGGAGAATGTCTAAACATCATCGAATCTAGTCTTCGCGATCTCTCGTCTTACCTCCTTTCTCTCGGCCTTTCCCTTGCCCCGGAAACGCCCAAACTTGTGGTCTTTCCCAAACGTAATTTCGATCCCTCGTCCGCCTCCGTCTCGCTTAATAACGTCACCATTTCTGTCTGTCCCTCTGCTAAATTCCTCGGCGTCACGCTCGACTCTAAACTCACTTGGTCTCCTCACATCCGTTCTCTGTTTCTCAAAATCTCCCCCCCCCCCCACATCAGCATGATCCATTCCCTCTCCACCACTTGGTGGGGCGGCCATCCTCAGTCTCTGTTACATATCTATAAAGCTTTCATTTCCAGCTCTCTAGACTACGGCTCGAGTGACCGCTCTCTTTTCCAACGGCTCGAGGTCCTCCAATGTCGGGCCCTAAGAGCCGCTCTCGGTTTCTGCAGATCGACGCCGAACAGAGTTGTGTACGCGGAAACTTGCGAGCTTCCGCTGGCTACTAGACAAAAAAAACTCGCCTCTAAATTCATTCCTCTTTCTCGGTCTCCGACAACCCTACCCTCGACTCTCTTGAAACCGTTCTTGACTCTTCTAATGGCCTTGACAAATACAACCTATTATTCAACCTCCCGACTTCATCCTTTCGCTCACTTCAAATGCTATAAATGCTCCATTTTCTCTTCCCCCGTTCTCCAATGCTACATTTACTCTCTCGACTCCCAAGAACCTTTCCCAAACATAATTCTGGACATAGGCCTACGCATTAAAAAATCGCGTAACCCCAAACTCTCTTTTCTTAAACACTTCCACTCATACCTTTCCAACTCAGTTTCTTTCTTCACCGATGGATCGAAAACCACGGCCGGCTCGTACGTTGACCTAGCCCCCTCCTTAATCTCAACCTGCAATTTCGCATCTCCTCCCTCGCTTGGATATTCACTGCCAAGGCTCTAGCCATCCAAATCACTCTAGAGCATATACTCTTTTCCCACATCCCCGATTCGAACATTTTCACGGACTCACTCAGCGTTCTCCAAACCATCTCTTAAACCACCGACTTCGTTTCTTCCTCTCTCCCTTCTATTTTCGAAATCAAAAAACTTCTACTTGACCTTCACCTTGCAAACTGTCATGCCTCTCTCGCCTGGTACCTAGTCACATTCTCGGTTGCCCGCGCTGGTCAAAGCCCGAGTACAAAGCATACGCGTACGTACAAAGCATTTGCGTATACACTTACACGGGCTTTTTCTATTTTTCCAGGATTCAGCAACGATGCGGGGTGTAAACTCGTGCACTAATACAGCGGCACTGACACACACACGAAGGGCAGCGGAGAGGGGAAGCCGCCGAAAAGCGCGAGTGCCCGCGGCAGCGAAGGAGCGAGGGCCAGTCAGTCACGGCGCATTAGTCGCCCAGAGTGCAAGCTTCATAGCCAACTTGACAACAAACCACAACAAGCCAGCGTCCGCACAGCAAGCCCGCATCCGACGTCCACATCAAGGCACGTCGAGAAAACGAGAGAGAAAGAGAGAGAGAGAGAGAGAGAGAGAGAGAGAGAGAGACACCGGCGGTGCACCTATACGTGCGGAGAGAGACAGAGTCTCCTCCGCCTGCCAGAGTCAGGCTGGTACAGTGACTTCCGGCCTTACGTTGATCAGCGCGCGTGTAACTTGAGAGTGCGAGGGTTCGCATCGCCGTTGAGCACCGAGTAATCAGCAGCGCACGACGATTGCTCTTAGCTTAGTTTGCGGGGCCGAGATAAAACCCGGTTGCGAGGCTACGCCGCTGCGGTGATATAGAGGCGCGAATAAGACGGTTGTTGCCGGCGCGTTTCGTCTAATAAAGTTAGAAACACGCTAAGTTATTGTTGCGATAAATTGTGATAAATTAGATTCAGTACAGAGAATGTATTTTGTATATTCGTCTTTAATATTGCGAGAAACTCTCCACTATCTTCCTCTCTCAGCACAGGAGTCGGCATCCCACCGACTCCGCGACGATCGGATCGACAGCCTCCGGATCCTGGTCACAAATAAATAAGTTATGGCGTCTGCACTGGAAAAGGTAAGGTGCAACGTTACAACCTTGATACAAAGGTCTTCTTCTAAATTCACCGCTTCCTTCCTCGGATTTATTCCTACGGTTTACTCTGATTTCGATCGCTTCCGCTAGACCATCGCCCCTCCACCGGTATACTCTACTTTTCTCAGTTTTATTCTCCTGCTCGCAAGCCTTGGTTCCACTCCTCTCACCTCGAGTGCCGTGAAATAACCATGTTCTCCCGTCTGAGATGCAATCACTACAGCCTCGCCTCTAGCCTTCATCGCAAAAATCTTCTGGATTCTCCTCTCTGCTCCTCCTGCCTCGTCGAGGAAGACCTCAATCACATCATCTGGTTTTGTCCAATTTCGACTCCCAACGCCTCCTCCTCATGAAAGAACTCGTTTCTTCACGTCATTTTTTACACGTCTTTAGCTACCCATTCCAAAAAAACCGCTGCCAATTTTTTGGCACTTAGCTTCCTCAAAATAATTTTTCGATTTCTTTTAATCAATTGAAATTCTAAAAATAAAATCTTTTTTTTTTCAAACAAAGATATTAATATCTATCGCTAAATTTCATTTTCTAACTTATACCGATGCATCGTATATCTTACATTTCATTCAAGAAGCCTTGTAGTGATTATTTTATTTGCTTTTTTAATAATGGTGTCGTCTACTTCATAAGTTAATTTTTTCGTTTTTTTTTTAAATTATATTTTGATATACGTCAATGTTAAAAGATTATATTTTAATGATGAAGGGAATAGTTTGGTTGATATTTTAATATGCACATGCCATTTGCACATATATATGCCCTTATTTTCTTTTCTATTTATTAATCAGACAAATTAAATAAAAATTTTGTTATCTCAAATATCTTTAATTGTAATGGACCGAATTTTTTGGACAATAAAAAAGCTATTTCTGTGCCAAATTTCAAGACGACGGGACAATTTTTTCTCTTGTTATCGTGCGACAACGAAAACGAAAGTTTTTTCTAAAATAATTTTTTTTCTAAAAAACAAATGGAGATAATCACTTGAAATTTTAGCTCAATATTGCACCAAATAAGTGTAATAAGTGGGTAAAATTTCAAGTCAATAAATTAAAAATATATTTAGAAAAAAAAGAAGTTTAATCCATTTTTCTTTAATAACAAATGACAGACTGAAGATAATTAAACTTTAAAAAAAGAAATTGTAGGTAATTTGACGACCTTTAAATAAAAATTTATTATATTAAGTAATATCTACCGTAAAGTAAAAATAAAAAAAAAACGAAAAATTCAAAATCGTTTTTTGATTATAAAACAAAAGAAAAACGAAAAAATTAAAAAATAGGTTAAACTATCTCTATTCCCCTTCGAAACGAAGAGAATAAGCTTAACCCGATGAAAATCGGTCAATTTGTTCAAAAGTTATAGCCGGCACACACACACACACACGCACACGCACACGCACACACACCTCTCGCTTCGCTCGGGCGACAAACACCGCTCGTGCAGGAATCACCTACTTTGCGCACTCGTATCATAATGTACTATTCACGCACTAGTATCGAAATGTACTATTTTGTGCTTGTTTTGCGTGTGCGAAGTAGCTGTTTCACACACGGCGTGCGCGAAGTAGGCGCATGCGCAGATCAATTTACTTCGCGCACGCCGTGTGTGAAACAGGTACTTCGCGTACGCAAAACAGGCACGAAAAGCTAATTTCATACACTACGTTAAAAAAAATAGAGTTCGATGCTCGTGAGCGAAAAGGGTTATCATTGCATGGGTGCTTTTGTTACCCTCGCTTCGCTCGGGCGACAAATTACACCCGTGTGAGAATGACCCACTTCGCACACTTGTATCGAAATGTACTATTTTCTATGCATTACGCTTAAAAATCGATTTTTTGAAATGTTTCTTTGTGCTGGCATTTTTTTAATTTTTCATGCATCCATCTCAAAAGTGAACCAGCACTAAGTTATAATTAGAGGAGTATTTTCGCGCAATCCCGATGGAATCGGTCAAAAATTTATTGAGATAATCGAGCAACATGTGTACATACAGGCGTACAGACATACATACATCACAGAAAACGCTTAAAACGCACTCATTTTGGCTATAAAAGACTTTTTCGTCACAGTAGGCGTAAAGTAAAAAATGTCATGAAAATTTGGTTTCTGCCGGCTTCGCCGACCCTCGGACCCACCCGATCGCTATTTAATTAGCAGAAACTAAAGTTTCCAACATTTTTTAATTTATGCCTACTGTGCGTGAATTTGCATTTAGTACCCACAAAACTGGCGAAAAATAAGCACATCATGCAACTGTGACGAAAAATAATCTTCGCACCGTGGGCATAAAACTTTACAACCCTTGGGCGATCTCCGTAGCCCTCGGGGCTAGCTACGCAGATCACCCGCGAGCGTATAGTTGAACTTTACGCCCATGGTACGAAAAGTACTATTCTTGTATTAAATTGTTAGTTTTTGAAGTGACAGTATTTTCGGTCTGGTGAAATTATAAGGCTCTCGCGAGCAGCGGTCGTGCCTAATTAAAAAAGTTTTAAAAATTAAAAAAAAAAAATTTTGAGAAAAAAATTCTTTTAGCTAACGGGAGGAAAAAATTGTTCTTCTCGCTACTTCAGGACGTTCGAAAAACTCAACTTTTCATCCACTTTACAGGCATGAAAAAGGGCGTTTTTCATGCACGTATTAAAAAACGGTATATTTTAAGACCATTTTTCAGCCTTTTTACGATATAAACTTATTGTCCGCAAAAAAGCTTGACACCAGATTTACGGTGTTTCCTATTTTTTGTACATTCAAAATGGTCCAAAGAACCGAAACAACCTGGTCTGGTAGTAGTAGTACACTGAGAAAAATGTTGTTGGAAAATTTACTATAAACATAAGAAAAATTACTATATTTTCTAGCAATGATCGGGTGGACGTGCATTATGCTGGATTTTTATTATAATAATAGAAATAATTGATATATTTCGAAATATTTCGAATAATTTTTATAAAAGTTATTTTATAAAAATAATTATGCTTGTTATAAAAATTATTATGTTACATAGTGAAATTTACGGTGTAGTAAATATTCCAAACTGACTTTTAAAAATTGCCATCGACCATAAGAAATTTTGCTATCCAACATAGTAAAAATTGTCATACGAATAGTACTTTCTGCGCACAGCGCAGGTCAAGGCGCACTAGTGCCATTTTGAGGTTATGTTTTTCTCGCAATTTCACTTTGTCGTACTTTCAAGTCAACAAACATCGAAAACCTCAACTCAATTATTTTATTTTTATATTATGCAAATTAATTATAAGTTATTTATTGGTATATTTATTGCCCTGAAATTATCATTGAATTTTGTTCGCAAACGATGCTACTATCCTACATTCCAAAATCTTTACGCAAACAGATATTTGACAGATTTCACTCACCGTCTCATCCAGGACCTAAAGTATCTGACCAAATAATAAGACAAAAGTATGTCTGGCCAAATGTGCACTGCGACATCAAAACTTGGTGCGTAGAGTGCTTAGACTGCCAACAATCCAAAGTATCTAGACACGTGAAAAACAAACCATCCCAGTTCGTTGCCCCAGATCGTAGATTTCGCCACGTTCACATGGACATAGTAGGACCCTTAAAAACCTGCGAAAGTTATTCATACCTGTTAGCAATCGTTGATAGATTTTGACGCTGGGTTGAAGCAATTCCCCTCAAAGATATAACGGCCGATACCGTACTTTGTGCGTTGCAGACAGAATGGGTCGCTCGTTACGGCGCCCCTAGGTTCCTTATCACTGATCAAGGCTCTCAGTTTGAGTTACAACTCTTTAATGCTTACCTATCTTTTATAGGATGCCAAAGAAAGCGCACAGTAGCATATCATTCAGCCGCTAACGGAATGATTGAGCGTTGGCATCGCAGCCTCAAGGCAGCCCTTATGTACCCACAACAATCCCAGTTGGGTGAAACAGCTACCTACAGTCATGTTAGTTCTCCGAACAGCTGTCAGGAGCAATACTGGAGCATTTCCAGCAGAGTTCATATTTGGCACTACCCTCAGAATCCCAGGTGAATTTTTCATCCCCGATGATTTTCTACCAGACCCTCAAATATTCATAGAAGACTATCGCGAGCTCATGCGTGACCCCGTACCTGTAGCTCATAGACATAAACCGCGACATTTTTTCTTTAAAGACCTACACACTTGTTCGCATGTTTTTTTGAAAACGGCCGCAGTTAAAAAACCTTTAGAACGTCCTTATACAAGACCGCATAAAGTCCTAGAGCGCATCTCCGACCTGAACTTTAAAATTGAAGTTAACGGCAAACCACGCGTCGTGACTACCGAGCTACTTAAACCGGCTCACTTTGTTCCGAAAGATTTGCAAACTCCTGATCTTGAGAACGCTCCTCCCTGCAGCCTGCCTATAGGTCCGTCCAGTGTACAGCCTTTAAAAACTTACTCACGTAAATACGTTATGTTTAATCGAACTAAAGATAGTTAAATGTGATAAAATCGACCTAGTTATGTCAACGTTTAAGACTGGTTAATTTACTATATTACCATAGTAGTCGTAATTTAACTTGCCCTGTTATAGTATCGTTTAGATGACAACTGTAATGTATCTGTATAATTTTTTCTTAAAAAAGAGACTAGATTGTAAAATCTGCGAGTACAAATTGTCAAAATTAGATTGTAAGATGTATTTTTATAAGCATAATAACAAAGTACCTGTTAATCAGCAACAAATAGAACTCAGGAGCTCCAAGTGCCAAGTATTAACAATAAAACAATACAACTAAGATAACATTATTTATAAAAAGTTGTACAATTTTTAGATTTAAGCCTTGGTAAAATCATACTCTATTGTAATTTTCACTGCCTTTATTCGAGGGGAGTGTGTGGGGACTATAGCCCTCAAGGTAAGAGCGGGAACTACTTTCCTCGCCTCGCGCGCCGGTTCAGTCAGCGCTCGCCGCCGCGCGCATTAGTCGCGCTCGATCGCTCGTACAGAGCGCATGTATAATTAAAACCTTCTCTCACTAATAAACATTAATTGTTCCGTTACAGAACTTACATCTTTTTACCACCTACACCAACCTTTCACTATCGTCGTCAACAAGCACGTAATCAGCAGCAGTAGGGCTGCGCCGAGAACTAAATCTGGCCACAAAACCTACATGAGCACCGACGCAAACGACAAGATTTCCGCTACACTGAACATCGCTGCAGCAGACGAACCAAACAAACTCGATAACGAGCCAAAGAACCACCATGTGTCCAGTAACAATAACCAAGACGACGATGTTCGCAACACAACATCCAGGTCCACATCGAAATCAAATGAAGAAAGAAGCTGAAGATTACCACCAATTACAACAGAAGGGTATAATACCTACGACTTGATAAACATACTATATACTATAGATAAAAACGTGAAATTTGTAGTCAAAAACATATGTAATAAGAAATGCAACATATTTGTAGATTCAATAGATAACTTTAACAAAGTTATACAAATGCTGTCAGAAGCTAGTATACCTTTTTACTCTTTTACTCCTAAATATAACAAATTTAAAACTCTAGTACTCAAAGGACTCTGAAATCACACAGAACATATTCAAATTGCTAAAGAATTGAATGACCTTAATATAGAAAACATAGAAATAAAAAAAATCTCAGTACTCAAAACCAAAAATAATACGAAAAAATTCTTCTTAGTTTAACTGGCTCCTGACAGTATTATTATAAATATAACTAGCGTAGAACACTTGCTGTATCAAATTGTTACATGGGAACCTCTTAGAAGGAACACACTAACGCAATGTTAAAAATGTCAGCGGATAGGCCACGTAGCTTCTAACTGCGCCATGAAATATCGGTGCGTCAAATGTATTAAAGATCATGAGCCGGGCAAATGCGAAGCAAATAACTTAAGCAAAAGCGAAATTCAATGCATTAATTGTGGATCAAAAGGCCACCCTGCCTCATTCTTAGGTTACCCCGCTATCAAAGAAATATTAGCAAAAAAAGAAATGAATAAAAATAAAATATCATTATAAAAAATTATCGCCAACATGGCGTCGGACGTGAAACAGCCTCCAGATAAGGCAGATCGTAGATATTACAAGTTTCACCCTAAAAAATTAGTTTCAACAGTAATT
>JAPYZP010005101.1:0-10140 GCA_030522985.1 Torymus sinensis
ATTACGTCAGGGGGCAACCATTTGCGCCAATTAAGCAAGTGAACTATGATCGGATGATGTAATGACTACTGCTGCGCTGCCGCTGTTGCCACTGCTGCTACACTGCTATTGTAATTAACATCGAACGAGGAATCGAATACTCTAATAATAGAAATCCAGTTATCAACGAATATCTGTACCCCCGACGCGCGCGTATTGTTTTCAGTAATGCAGTTCAGCTAAAAGCATCGAATTATTCCCTATAAAATAGCTAGATAAAAATACCACGTTAGTAATTCAAGCTATAGGGTAATTGAAGGTGTTATACTGCGGTGCAGGAATTATTGCGATATTTTAATTTCTGTAAAAACTTAACTACGATTTTCATCCAAAAATTCGTAATGTACATTTAAAATGTTACTTTTATTATTATTAGCGTATAATTAAGAATATTTCTTGACGAATCTCTTCGAGATAAACAGGCCTGAAGAGGTCGACAAACCCGTCGACGAAACGTCGCAAACAGTGAAACATCTTGGGATATTTGTTTTCGTCCCAACGGATCTAGTCAGAATTGACTAAGTGAAACATCTTGGGATATTTGTTTTCGTCCCAACGGATCTAGTCAGAATTGACTAAAAAACATTATCAAAATTTCTGCAATGGGGGAGTAATATCGTGAATACGATGAACAACTTAGATCATAAGAATATTTGCTTATTTATATTAATTTGAATTGCGAGACCTTGATTTTTTGCAAAAAAAATATGGAAAATCTTCGTATATACTTGAAACAAAAATGTGTATTTCTTTACACAATTAAAAGAAAAACGTAATTTTTATACGTAAAATTACATTCATTTTTCAAAAAGCAGCATGAAATTATTTTATTACAATATTTTAAGTAAATTTTTAATGATACAGCATTACCTGCATTATTTCATGCGAATGTTGAAATTACAATGATAGACTAGGAGAAATAGCTAACCTCCAAACCAGCGGTTTATGCACGGTTTCTCGAACCGAGGTTTCTATTCAATGATTATATGAATAAATCTAATTAATTGTATGTATATTTTTGTTACTTAGCCAACAGCTGCTTTCTGTTTGAAATTTATTTATTCATTGCCGCTCGAATAATACCTTCGCAGTAATAGCTGCGCCGTAATAACTTCAATTCGCAATAAACACCAGCAATCATCACACCCGTTTATTTTTTTTCATATTAAATTTATACAGGTATAATACATTTTTTTCAAGATTCTCAAATTCTTTTATTAGATCTGTTTTACATTTTAAACGATTTGAAAAAGAAAGATTTTGGCTTAATCGTATATATTGAAGCTATTTTATTCTTCAGTTAAAGTACACCTTGCCCGAAAAATCACGGTAATACCTTCACTTACCCTACATCTCTCATTTAAAAAGCAACGAGCGAACGATCTTTCAGGCGTAGTAGCAGCAGCATTTCGAGGGAATATTTTTCGGGATTAAACTATTCAAAAGTAGATCGCAATTAAACATTGAGACACAAGCCGATTCTGGCAGCGGCGTTTTCATCCCCCTCTCTTTTAGAGTTTCAAATTCCAGACTTCGCAATTTAGTTATCCGCTGCAGTAGCGGCGGCCGGCCGTACCAATAATTAATGAAATTAATATTGAGAGCTGGATGCCCTCGAGCGCGGGGCCAATGGCTGTGTTCTGCTATCTTATCAAAATTAAGCCATGTTTGTGCATCATTATATGGATAATATATGTTATTAATTAAATTTAATGCAGCGTATACGATGAGATACATTGCCCACTTCTCGCGAGCACGCGTGACACATTTAACCTGTGTTGCGACGGGCGGGGTGCACTGCTGCTGCTGCTGCTTTACTGTGCGTCATCAACAAGTAATTTTAATGCAAACTAGATGGTTGCGTAATGGCCGCAAGGAGAAGATCGAGGGAGTAGTAGCTTGCGACGACAATTTCCACGAAGTTATCCGATACATTTTAAAAATAAAAATAGCCGCGATGTTTACGCTAAAAGTTGCTAAAACGCTTTCAAGAAGGAAAATTGAATTTTCATCTAAATGCTGGGAATAAGATTAAAAACAACTTCGTGGCCGGCCGCATTTGCGGTTGATTGTTCGCCGTTCATTAAGAATATCGGATAATTAAGATTATTGCCATTATACAATCGAAATCCAACTAAGATACCGAAACATTCCAAATGCCATCAATTACCTTCACTATATAATCAACTCGCAGAAAATGCCGGTAATAATCCGTAAATAAAAATCATCACATCAAACCCTTAATTCACTCCTATACCTCATCCAGCAACCATCAAACCCCAAGCAGCAGCGGCCCTCATTACGCAACTTCTCCACGCTCCCGCTCTCTCCCTCTTCCACCTCATCGCACTTACCACCCACGAATTAAAATGTAGATCTAGCTCGCAGGCGCGCGCGCGCGCGCAGACCTCGAATCACTCTCTCGCTCCTCCTAATTTTAGCCGCGCACTTCAATCCATCAAAGTAGCGTGTTTCGCTTCTCCTTCTTCTTTTCTCCCTCCCCCACGCGCGGGCGTCATCGCATTAAATAAAGGCGCTCGGCGCGGCGCCGGGGCGACTGCAGTTTCGCGCGCTTGGTAAAATTCCAAAGTCTCTCTCTCTCTGTATCTCCAGGACGACGGCGCTTGGCCCCGGACCAGCTGCGCGCGGCGTGCACAGTTCGGAAGTATATAGTTGGGTCGCGGGAAGCCAAAATCTCTAGCGATCGGGCGGCCCCTCGTTATGAACGGATGAAAGGGCTGCTGCCCCCGCGCTGAAATTCGAGAGCGCGCTCGGCGGTCTCTCGGATTAATAGTTTATATACGGGGGATAGTTAATTCGAGGCCGCGGCCGTGGTTTTGAGTTTACTACTGCGCCCTCGTGGCTTGTATATACACGCACCTTATATACGCCAACGTGTATGACTATTAGGTGATGTATTGGTACGGCGATGCGCTTGTTGTTCTTTTTTTGTCGAATGACTCGTATAAAGATAGGAAGAGACAGCGCCGCGGTATCTGGGAAAATATTGCGCGGAATAAATTCGGGGAAAAAGGTCGCGCGGCGCAGCGCTGCTGCGGTGTGTGTTGTGCCAATTTCGACGTCGGTGGTACGCGCGCGAGAAAAATTTGAATAGGTCAGGCATGCGCCCGCATACAATTACACCTTGAGATAATATATAAAACGCTGATATAAATCACGGTGTGTCGCAACTGTGCTCTGCGCGCGGAAGGTAGAAACTTTTACGACTACCGAGCGAGTGCATCGTAATCAGCCCTTTATTTACATATACACACATCACACACGCCGAACTATCTCCCGAGTGTATATTCCGAGCGAAAACCCCTTACTTTATGACTTTCCGATGCGCACAAAAAGCCTACCCCCGCCCTTATACTCGTATATTTGTATTTGCGCTCTGGCGCTGAATGGCGTCATTGTCGCGCGTCGGCGGAGGCGGCGACTGATCCCCGCTGATGGCGGCGTACTACTCGCACCGCGGGATGAATCTCGTTGAGACGATTTCAGCCGCCATTGTGATGGGCTTTCATCCCCCGTGTGAGAGAGAGTCTGAGCCTCCTCTTTCTTCTGGCACGCGCGCGCGAGGAGGACGTTGATCTCGAGATGTATCTCGCGCGACGTCCCCGCCATGTATGGCCCCTTTTTTCTAGGATGGCAGCGAGCGTCTGGGACTGGGATTTCGAGCTTTTTCGAATAAGGCTGTAAATGTGAAGGATGCGCGTATATTATTTTGGAACGAGCTCGGTGGGTTTATTAGTCGGTAATTAACGTGCGGTATATGTAGGGATATATGAATGCGGAATTATATTGTACGCTGGACTGATAATTAGGGAATATAATAGGAATAAATTATTAAAGCGGCTTTTATTGGCTACCCGGGGATGGCGATAAAAATGAATGGACGCGAGCGACAGCTGCACCGGCGCCGTTCATGCGGCTTATTTATATTCCCTTTGACGCCTCTCTCTCTATCCTGGCACTTTGTCCGCGGGATATTTTATTTCGGCAATTAACGGATCACTGTTATCCTATTATATCGCTGCAATATCACGTTGCTATATGATAATTAGCGGCAATATATCGCGCTTGACGTATAGGGTATCGCTTTCGCCATCGAGGAGAGCGAGAGGAAAATCCGCGCGCGCTCCTATCAGATCAGAAAAAGCGACGACAGCTCTTTAGCGCCCCCGCGACGATAAAAAAATGTGTTTTCCGTCCTTTTTTCAAAACGAGAACGAGATCCAACGGAGAGATAACAGCACACGAAAGAAAGTCACGCCTTTAAGCAGCAACATTTATTCCCCGCGAGTCTCCCCGCAAACGAGCCCCTTTTTCTTCGTCTCTCTTTTTTCTCGAGTGCCACCACCACTCCTGATCCTTTTCGTTGTTTTTTTTATATTCCGGGGAGAGCGCGAGTTTCGTTCGATCGTGCGCACGCATAACACCGCGCCGCTCGGCGACAATTCGATTACGCGACGCGTGCGTTATCTCGTCACGTCGGCCGGCCGATCGATCCTTAATAGACAATGAGGGCCGCCTCGCGCCCACGCGGTATATGGTGAAAACAACCAAAAAAAAAGGTAAATCCGCGCACACGGTTCTCTCGTAAAACGCAGGGAGAGGGCCGAAGAATTAGCCTGTGGCGCGCGCGTTATTACGGGCAACAATGAATAATATTATAGGATATGGTGTCGCGCGGTCCTGCGAATTATCGCCCGTGAATTTACGCGGGATTCAATTTTTCTCTTCGCGTGCGTGCGCGCACGTGTACGATAGGGGGGTTTTTATTTTGCGGCTGGATAAAGAGAGAAACGTGCACACGTTGTTGCGCGTGATGTTAATATTCGCCGCGTATAATCAAATTTGGTCGGACGAAAAATGGAATGGCCGTGTGGGTAACCGGGGGTGTAATCGAACGCGAGATTTATTTTCACGATGTGTGTGTACAATTTTTTTTGTTTTATATTACGAAGCGGAAATATTATACATAGCCTTTTTGCGCCGCGCAAGATGGAAATTTTTGTTCATTTCGGGAGGCTTTCATTATTCACGTTTGCAATACCGCTGAAAACGGGCTGGTTTTTCCGCAGCCGAAAAAGATGATATATATTTGGGGCAAGCCGATGAAATATTTATCGGAAAATTTTCGCGTGATTGCCTGAAATCCAGCTAACGTCGCGTAGCATTTAACACCACAATATTCATCATTGTTAACCTCTAAAAGAACAATACACGAGCGCAGTTGGCAACAATACACATCGCGCATTAGCTATTTGTCAAAGCACTCGCGTACTACATCCCATTACCTAGAAAAAAAGAAACTGCTTATAAACTACACGTCCCAACGATTATCCTCGACAACAGCACGCGCCTCTCCAGCACTTGAATTACACTCGAACAAACGCTATTGGAGGGGAGAGAGAGGAAAGCTCGTTTAGCGTTTCCTCAATGTTTTGTTAATGTCCTCAAAACATCGCGCGCGAGAGCGCTCGAAAAAGGTTACTCTCTCTCTTTCTCACTGCTCCTTCGCTAGGGTTAGCTCCTACCACCGCCGCCTCTAAAGCGTATTACGCTAATTAAAAACAGCGCTTGGGTGCGCGAGCGGGGACTACAAGTTGCTGCTACAGCTATACAGCGCGGCGGCGACGGCGTCAAAGAGGCGCTCGGGCAAATTCGTCGACGCTCTCTCTCTGCTTCTGTTTTCGCTTTTTCCTCTCTCTCTCTCTCTCGCGGCAACCCGTTTTAATTCTCCCCCCGGTTTTTTTATCAACGCCAACGCGCGCCCATTGTCTGAGCAACAAAAAAGGGGGTCACTGCGAGATAGCACGTGTATAGGTATATATAAGTTCGCGCGTCCGGGAATATTCGAGAGTCCCTTCACAGAGAGAGAGAGAGAGATATGGCTATACGACACGACGTCTTTTTCTACTTACGTGCGGCTCTAAAAGGCCGAGCTTTGTGCGCATCGCTGGCCGTTTTAGCGCTCTGTACGTGCGCGCGTGCACGCCAGTGTACAACAATGGGACCAAGGGAAAACGGCGAACTCGAAAAAGCTCGCCGGCCCGGTTTCCGCGCGCGAGCGCAAGCCGGCGATGAAAACTGTGTCGGCTCATTGTTCAGCTCGTGTGCTACGCGTGTGCGGAACAATCGCGATAATGAGAAAGCCGCACACGCGTGAATTCGCAGGAACACGCTGTTATGTGTCGTAGATGTACGCGAGCGAGCAGCTGCTGGATTAGTTGCTTGCTTAGAGGGAAATGTCGTAAAGATGCGCAGGTGCAGGTTATGGTGTATCAATGTGAGGGTGGAGATAAGGAAGGAAGTTACGCTGATGTTTTGTTTACCTGAAAATTTCCGGCCGCGCGAGAGGTTTAAGACGCGGGGTATGTCGGGCTTTTTATTATACCGAGCGCGGTCGAGCTTATCTGTATACGCTTCTCTCTCTCTCTCCTCTCTTTTTTCTTGTTTGTTTGGTTGCTTTTAATCCTCTCTAAGAGATTATTTTCCACAATAACAAGGTATAATGTAAAGAAGCTTACTGCGAGACACCGGGAGAGACAGAGTTTTCCCCTTTTTTCAGTATATTGAGGTTACGCGTCTTTTCAGAAATGAAGGAATTACTTTTCTCCGCGAATGATAAAATTAGAAAAAAATGTTATCCTTGCTTCTATAATTACATCTATAAACCGATTACTTTTCGTTATTTAAATTTATTTTGAGACTTTTCAAAATTATCTTCTGCACGAACCCCCGATGACTGGAATTTTTGAGAAAAGATAAAAGATTCGAGAAGAATAACGAAACGTACGAAAATATGACTATGTAATTATAGATAGGCACCGACATGCGAAAGTGAAAATGCATTTACAAGCGCGCGAGCCATTACCGCGCCACGTGCTAAACCTCTCCCGACATCGAAAATATATATGAAGTGTGTCGCGTGGCCAGTAGTTGCGTCCCTGAGCTCTAGATCTCGACGGGCTCTAGCGGAGACTAACGCCTTAACTGCGCCCCTCAATTGCCTTTGTGATAGTCTAATTTCATTTACATAGAGCTACGTACAAGCGCTTAATCCGCGCCCTCGCTATCGCGATGACGCGTATAAAGGCGCGCCTCGTAAATCCATAGCGAAATATGGCCCCGACTTATCCGCGGCCAATATTATCAAACCGCGCTGAGAAATTCATCGCCGCGGTTTCTTTCTTTATCAAGGAGGGTATAAATAGGGAGAAGGTAGAATTGTGAATTGTAGAACACAGCGAGAAAAGAAAATCTTTACTGCGTTGAGATATTTATCAAGGTATCTGAAATATTGATATTGTAATAGTCAAGATGTCTATAGAAACTATTATACAATATCTATATTTATATGACTTCCCGGACGAAACCACATAAATGATATGTTTTTCAAAATAGGTTTTACTTATGTCTTATTTCTCATCTGCGGACACTCCTCTACACTGTTAAAAATTGCTTGGAAAATTCAACAATAATTCAACAACAAAAAGTAATTGAAAATTCCGTTACGGGTTTTTGCAAATAAATTTATTAACATGTGATTGAATTTTGCGTTCGCACCGTTTCTCTAAGTTTATTCAACTACATGTAACTGAAAAAACTCATGAAATTTTTAAAATATTAATCAATTTTAAGTTGAGATGTGGTTGAATTTTTCAAATACGTAATTGGGAAAAACTTCAGTTACATGTTGTTGAAGTTTCCATCAGAAATTTTTAACAGTGTATCACGTAATAATGACAGAAATTACTAAAGTGTCCTCGTTGTCTTGGATAAACACAAGGAAAAATGCTATAACTCCATTTTGTTCAACGTCCCTAGCGAGAAAAAAGTGAAGACAATTGAATAAAACTGAAAAATAAAGTTATTCATTGCAACGACAAAACTCCACTTGATCACTTTTTCAATTGAATATTTTCTGAATAAACTATATAACTATATTTATAATGCAATTTCTATAGCTAGTAGCGGCATATATCAACAATATATACCATAAACGTCTTTAAACAGTCAATAGTCAATAAACGTTTATTGGCTCGGCTACTATGATAGTATATTGATTATTGAATTCTTCGTGAATAATGAAGAATAAAAAAAATTACGGGAAAAACAATAATTGCATTTGAGACCGGAAAAAACATATACAACTTGGTCTAGTTACTATGGCAATAAATATGTTATTTAAATTAGTATTCATTGATGCAGTGTTGCATTTAATCTCATTTGTCTTGATTTAAATAAAACACTGATGCGAAACTAAAAACTGGATTTACTCGAAATCATGAAAAATGGAGATATGTAGTTATTTCTGGAAGTCACAGATATTATTCTGCATATCGGAGTTTCGTCAAGGAACTCATAGCCATATGAGATTATTTATTCGAGTATATAATTTAAAAATTGTTAATATTGTTATTAAACGGCTACATTTACTATTAATATAATTAATGAATTAATGTACTGTGTATCGGCACTGTTAAAAATTTCTGATTGAAACTTCAACAACATGTAATTGAAGTTTTTTCTAATTACGTAATTGAAAACTTCAACCACGCCTCAACTTAAAATTGATTAACTGTTATTGAAAATTCAAGCACTTTACTTGAATTTTGAATTGTTAAAATTGAGAATGTAAAAAATTTCATGTGTTTTTTCAATTACATGTAGTTGAATCAACTTAGTAAAACGGTGCGAATAGACAATTCAATCAAATGTTATTGAATTTATTTTCAATAACCTGTAACTGAATTTTCAATTACTTTTTGTTGTTGAATTTCCAAGCAATTTTTAACAGTGTGATACTCATGAAACAGTTAATGGATGATATTGTAACTGTTTTACTTAACGATATTGAAATTGTTAAACCAAAGATAGGAACTGGCTGTATATAAACTTAGCTATATTAACAATTACAATGCCACCTTAATCATAAAGATATCCATTTCTCAATGGCATCCATGGTCGTTTGATAATTGTTGTAAACTTACGCGGCAGTAGGAGCGGATCTGCGACTCACCTGCAACAGAAGGAAAATTTAAAATTAGAAATCTCCTCGACGAATAAGTCCACGCGTATAGGCATATATAATAATTGTACATATAGTATTGAAAATTCGATCATCGGCCGACCTTTAAACTACACCCGTCAGTCACAAACTTTTCGAACTAACGACAGTCTTCCGATATTTCGTTCCATCGAGAGTAAGTCCGCATAAAGAGAAGACAGGTGTTAAAAATAACACACCACCCCGTGCGCTCTTATATATATATACACACACACCTATACAATAATAACGAAGTCAAAGTGTGTGTACCCTACATATCCAGCATTCGCCGCTGTTGATCCATTTAACCATACAATCCCCTCGCAGCGTAAACATTGACATATCCGCGGGCAACCATTCTCCCCCAAACTCACTCCTAAATCATTCGCGGATCGATCCGTGCACCTTCCGCTTCAACAACAACACATCACTCGCGCCTCCGTCTCCATAACTCGGCGAAACTAATTATTCCCCTCCGACTTCTCCAACGACATCCACACACACACACATATACACACACACATAGAGACATATCCAAAAAGAAAAGAACCATCCGAAACTGGGCCAGCGAGTCTCGTTCCGCGAAGCCGTAAAGGGCTGCAGTCGCCCTTATCGGATCGAGCGCGCGCGGGCGCGTGTACAGCGCCGGGGAGAGTTTGGCTGCGCGCCGAATTCTAGCCGCCGACGACGACGTCTGCTGCTGCTGTTGGGCTACCTACTCTCCCCCTCTCTCTTGAAATCGACTTTCGACTATTCGGACCGTGCCAATATAGCGCGGATCTGCATGGCGGCGGCGCCGTCTTGGATATGATTCTCCGGTGGCGGATTCAGCGGTAAGATTTCTATCGCGGTGATTGGCTCTAGCTGCTGCTGCTGCTGCTCGTGTATATACTTATATATAAGGGGGATCGATGAAAATTGGCCGGGATAGGGAGAGAGCGAGGTTTGTTTGATCGAACGCGCGATGATTGTTGGGAGGGTTTTATAAATAGAAGGACGGCACGGGGTTGGGGTTATAGTTGCGGTGAAAGTTTCTTATA
>JAPYZP010005103.1:0-11375 GCA_030522985.1 Torymus sinensis
AGTTAGTTTCTCAACCAATCAGATGACACCTAAAGTAAAAAGTTTACGTCTGCTACGACCAATCAAAGACTACTTTTAAACGGACTTAACCAACCAGCGAAGGTTTTATTTCGGCTTCACATTTCCGTCATCATTCTTTTAAGAGAGGATATAGGTAAATTATTGAGATTTGTCAACGTGCATGTATTGTTGTATTTTTCAAAACTAATTTTCAAAATTTAACTTTAATTTTTTATTTTGTAAAAATTTCTCTTACTTCGTGTTATTTTTTAAGTATATAAAAGTACAATTTATACTATAAAAGTACAATTAAAATAATCCATGTTTCCACAGCACTTTGATTTTGAATCCTGTTATCGTATGACGACGAAAACGCATTTTTTTCTAAAATAATTATGTTTTCAAAAACTAATGAAAATAATCTCTTGAAATTTGAACAAAATGTTGTACTCAATAAGCATAATAAGTGTTTAAATAAAATTCAAAACAGACACGCACACAATGCAAACATTTTTTTGTTAAAATATGATGGACTTTTATACCAAAAATCTTAAAACATGTTTTTAAACATTTTTTGTCTCAACATTTTTTTTCACCGTTACAGACCTTCCTCTGTGAGGAAGGAAAAAGTTTTTCTTAACATAAGTAAGACTTATCAAATATTAAAATATACAGCATATATTCTTATCAATCATTTCAATTACATTGACAACGCTAATAAGTATATTTTAATTTATTAAACTTAAGTTAATAACAATTTTAATGATTTTGATTTTATTTATATATTACTAATTTTGAACACTACGAATGGTAACATATTTCTGATTATACTCCATTATTAGATGTATAGAAGAAATATAAGCCTTGCTATACAGTGCATTCAATTTTGACAGATTATTACAATATAGGAACTTTTATAAAGATTAATCACAATGAATTTATTGATAAAAGTGATAAATCAGCTTTAACCTATCTTGTACCAATATTGAATTGAGGTGTTGAAAGGTAAGAATATATAATTTTGAATGAAAAATTTGTTAAATATAAAAAATCTTTACTAGAGTGTTTATTCTTGTTTGTATCTTCGGATATAAATTTGAGTGTGTATAGGTGACGATTAAACATTTCTCTATCAATGTAACTTATTTTGACTTGTAACTCTTTAGTAATGAATTGTTGTTTGTCTCTCTCAAAGAACAGTTGTTAAATGGTTTTTTGAAAAATAAAAATTTAGACAAATAACATATTTTCAATGATTACTTCAAAATCATTTCATGTTTTACAGAAATTAATTACTCTGCAAAAATCTATCTATTTAATGAATATAATGTTAGTTTGTTGAAAAAGATTATTTTATAAATATGAATAAAAAATAGTCAAGGTTATGTTTTATAACTTGTTAATGAATCTTTTTTTATTTATTTTTTTTGTTTGGCTCGTGTTATTATAGAATTGTAAACGTCTAAACACATGTAAATTTTAATTATTATTTCTTAATTTTTTCCAGTAATAAAACAGTATTTGAATTAGCGTTTTTTTAGAAAGTTTCTTTGCAGACTACATTTGGGATTTGACTTGCCCTGTTTCAATAAAACTTTTCATACCTGTTATGCCATCTAGTGATATCTTTCGGAACAATGTGCCGTATTTTAGACGTATGGTATGGTACAATATATATACTGCAAGGTAAATGAAAAAATTTATAAAACTTGTAAAAAAATTCATTATAAAGATGTAAATTGTTCCAACGTATTTTGCGAATTACTATTTAATTATAAATAAATTTTATATTCTTAAAAATAATATTAATACACTGTATTTTTTAACATTGCAGAACTAGGATAAAACGTGAATTCCACAAAATTTACTTCAACAGAATATTAAAAATGTTTTTGGAAAGATAAGATATAAATAGTAGCCTGTTCGAACGATATTATATCTAAATATAGTTAGAAAAACGTTTTTTTGAATTTCTCAGTTAGAAAGAGTGGTACACAGAGTTGTAAAAATAAGGCTCATAAAAGTAATTGTTCATTTAAAAATAATGCTACTGTAAAATATCTCCCGTTAGAATTTAAACTGTACTTGCTGGACGTAAAACTTGTAAATTATCTCACATATATAATTTATTAAATGCACTGAAATGACGAAAGATTGAGATTAAATATTATTTTCACTCATTATAAAAAGTAAATTAAAATAAGTTCCATAGGAAACTTAATTTGTCTACCATGTACAAATCCACGAATATCTTTTGAGTTATACTAAGGCTATAGTTCAAATCGATGATTGTATTGTATTTTATTCTAAAAGTTTGCGAAATCCTATTTTTAGTATACGTTTAAAAAACGGCACGTAGCTTCCTCCAAATTAATTTATCGCTTCTATATGTACTTATAATATATAGTTCATCTATAAAATATTTTTATTCATTCTACATGTTTTTTCAATGATTTACAATTTATTAATTTACAAAAATTACACATTTTTCTTGTTCTTGAAATACTTTATTAGCTGCTACTGATATTATGTCAACACAAAAGTACTATATTAGGATATTAATAATAAAAAAAACCCACCTACCTGGAGTGCAACTAACTCACACGCACTACACCATCTATAAGAATCCCCTTTCCTACATTTCTATTACCTCAAAATGATTGTACTACAATATTCTGTATAATGAATGATATTTCTTGATGAAATTTTACACATATATTACCTATACCACACACAACATTATCTATAAATGTTATGTTTCCATTTATAAAAGAGACAACGCGATTAATATCGAAGTGCAGCCAATAGTATTAATTGGCTAACGTATCTGGCTGGAATTCGAATAAATAAAAATATAAAAAGTGAGACCTGTCTGGTTAACATCGATACATTCTATCCTGAGATAAAGTTGTATACACATACACACACTGTCACACACACATACTTATACACACACATCCATACAGTCATTTTACAAAATCATGTGATTCAAAGTTCTAACACCTCTAATGATGTTTCTACAGCGATTTAACGAAGCTTAAAATTTTACTATTACAAAGCTTCCTGTAGGAGAAAGTAAAAGAAATTAAAAATACATCTGACTCGTAAATAGAATCAAATAAATTATTATACATACTTTAATAATATTTATTAAGAAAAAAATAAAAATCTAATTTATTTTAGACGTATTTTAAATGAATTATATTTTTATTTTCAAATATTATTTTATTTTAAATACTAATTTACCTTGAATTATAAAATTCAATTTACAGATAAAAGTATGTTTATAATAGTTTTGGTGTTATTATAAGTATTAAGTATATAAAAAGCTGGAACTCTATTATAGAACTCGATTAAACTGATCAAGAACATTCTGAAATAATAATGACAACTACAATGATTTGCTATTTTTGAAACTCATCTAAAGTTGCAGTGGAGAACATCCTATTAAAGCGCGAAGATTTTATTTATGAAAAGTATTTAATTGGCTTTTATTCACGCGACTTTTGTTCTCTGTGCAGTATAATAGTGGTTGTTAGATGCGCAATGTTTCCTGTTTAACACGTAATTTAAACTCTTCTATAAATACGCTGCAACTCTGAAAATTTGTTCAGTATTACAAATATTCTTCCAACGTATACTCGTCAATAAATTTAGATAGCATCATGAAATCATTTCTTTGTATTGTGGGTGTTCTTATAGTCGCAGTAAGTAAATAAAGTAAAATATTATGCGGGGTTTATTCTTTAGTCATCATTACATTCAGCTAATGTTTTTTTTTAAATTTTTTTTAGGGAAATTATCTTTTTAATTTACTTTAATCATAGTGTACCATTATTATTTCTATTACAAATGCTACATATTTAAATACTTATATATAAATACTCGACAATAGACGTATATCACAAAATCTCACAAATATTTACCATGTCAACGTCCCTAAAGTAGTTTAAAATTTTTCTTGAGACGCATTTTCCGTCACTGAGATTTCTTGTTCTTTATACTTTAAAATGTACCCTAAAAATGTCTAACAGTTAGGTATTATTGGTGGTTACCACACAGACTACTGACCAAACGCGTATCCTTCCACACCTTATTATGTTTCAATTTCCTACCTTTTACAATATAACCTATAAATTTCTCCTGTGGAGTATGAACCTTCCTTCATACATTTATTTTTTCCTACTTCATCCATCCTGCATTCGCCTAGAGTGTTATGGCTGTGGGGCAAAACCTATAGGCAAACCACGTGGGATAAATCCTATAATTGCTCTCTAAATTTAAATATATGAAATTTTCACTTATCTTAGAAGTGAATGTCTTTTTCACTTTTTAAATAAGTGAAAAATTTAACATGTAAAAGTTTATATCCTTCACTTACTTATAAGTTAAAAAAGACATTCAATTCCATAATAAGTGAAAATTTCACTTATTACATGTCAATATTCACTTATTCGTCTAGTAAAAACGTGTTCACTTCGAATATGTGAATATTGCATAATACTTCCAAATAAGTGAATTAATTGCTTAATCATTTTTTATTCACTTATTCATAAGTGAATTTTGCATCTATTCAATATTGATTTCCCTTATTTTTTAGTGAAATAATAGACTTCACTTATTTAAAATATCAATATTCAGTTATTGGTAGTCAACATTCACATATTTGCAGTGAACGTATTTTAACTAAATCAATAAGTGAATATTGACATGTATTAAGTGAAATTTCGCTTATTATAATTTAGAGAGTAGGAAAACCCGCTTCGGTATGGTCGGTATATTGGAAGAATTCAGTTTGGATGTCTAGATTACATTCCGTAGGCCTAGGCACCGAAACTGTATTTATCCACGCCTCCCGCTCAATTTGTCAGAAGGTTCAACACCTAATAACTGATCACATGAGGAAGTCGCAGAAAAACGCTGTCAACCATCTAAGTATAGTGGCCGCATTCAAGGCTCCTTAACCTCAGTAATCGGCCGAGGTAGCGACTGCGCTACCTACCAAACTGTCGCTTATTGCTAACACTTATTAACAAGAAGCAAAATACCGTGAAAATTCTGGCATATAAATTTTTGTTCTTTGCTAGTGTATTTCAGGTATTTGGCTTTCAACTTTGAACGAATGTAACTTTTTAAAGAATAACCATTTTTTCATTCTAAAAAATAAATGAAAGCTCGTTTTTTCTATTGTCATTTACGTTTTTCAAAATTGATATATGACACTTCCTGAAGGATCGTATGATGCACTCCGGATACATTGATATACATTTTTTAAAAATAAAGATTATACAACAAAATTGCGTAAAAAAACACTTTTAATGGTTCGACATTTTTGGGTACACTTTAATATATTAAGTACGAGAAAAATCAGTTAGGGAAGGAGTGCACCGTAAAAAAATCTTTGAATATTTTGTTAACATCCGCAAATGATAGATTATTTGGGATTTGGTTATTACTTTCAATACAATAACGGTAATATGTGAAATCATTCAAATATCTACATATAAGAAGATTAAATCAAAAATATTGTTTTACAAAAAAGTTTTAACACTATATATCTTACTAATTATCACGATTGTTTAGGTATGTGTATATTGCGAACCACCACCAGAAATGAAAAAAATATTGGATGATTGCCACGCAGAAAATGGACTACCTACTGGTTAGATTTTCATATATAAAGTAGATACTACTTCTCTGCCTTGAATCGTATTTGTAGCCTTCATCCAATACTAAATGATCAAATTTTTAATATGTAAATAGAATATAGAAGAATAACTATATGAATTTCAGTTTTTATACTTTTATTATTTATACAATACTTGTGTTTATAAACATTATATGCTACGTATATTTCTAGATTTCTCTATTAACTAACAAAAAATCCATAATATAATTCTATTATCCATTTGCTTAAAAGGTAGAATAACTTTTATATAGTTTAAATAAGTTTTACAAGATTTTTTTTATCATTTTTACAGGGAAACCCGCCGGACCACCAGATTTTGACGATTCCAAAGTTAAATGTTCTTTTGCTTGTGTAATGAAGAAAATGGGAAAGGTTGGTAAAAATTGGAATGTTTTGATGTTCATTAATATAAATGCCATATGTTTTTTTATTTTAAAATATTTTTCGCTATTCAATTAACTTGTAGATGGTAGATGGTAAAGTATCATTGGAGAAGGAACTTGAATTTTTCTCGAAGCATATACTTGGTGGTGATGATCTGAAAGAAACAATAACAGAATGCACAAATGCAGGTAAATATTATTCTTTGTTAATACTTTTATAGATGGTTTTTAAGACAGCATAACAAAACGTATATTATTGAAACATAACCTTTTTTAAGTTACATTATTGCCTATTGAAAATATTTAAAAAGTATTTATTTTGTACATTATAGTACTTTTATTTTAGTTATAGTTATTTAATAATAGTACATTACGATACTAGTGGCACGCCCGAGCGTAGAGTGCGCTTAACGCTGTGCCATAAAGAACGACTTATGACACGTGTATCGTACACTATTTTATAGCACTGACTGCACACATTCGTCATGTCACACCTATCCGTGCCATTAGCAGTCCATATTTGCACCGTGCAGTATCGCCCGAGCGATACTATACTATAACGAGGGTGATAAGCACGCGGTGCAATACTGGACTACTTACTTATGTCACGGATAGGCGTGACATAAATGCGGATTTATGCCACACAGTGCTATAAAATAATTATTTTGTAAAATATCGTAGTATTTGGAAAATATAATTCTTATTCTTTTTTGTAATCTGTATAAGATTAAACAACAAAGTCAAATTCTTCTTGCAGCAAACCAGCTAACTGATGAATGTGAAGTAGCAGGAGCCATGGCAAAGTGTGTTTTTGAGAAAGTTGGACCACCGCAACATAGGCACTAAATTATATAAAACAACGTGTTTATTATAAATATTTTTATAATAAAATTGCACCTGTATTATCTTCAACATTTATGAAGTTTGTTTAAATTGAATGAAAATAATAATATGTTTAATCCAACGTTGTATTTCTTTATTTATTAATATGCTTTCAGAAATAAGTCCTTGTAGAAAAAAGATTTTTAAAAATACAAAAGAAAAATGATTTTTAAATTTATAAAGCTACAGTACTGTAGCTTATAAAGATGCTGAAAATGTACCATCAGAAACAGGTTCTCTTTTAAGTTTGTAAAAATTAGGTTTGAAAAAGTTTATTTTTAAATAATATGAATAATCTAATTAGTTACGTGGGAAGTAGCTAATTTCTCCCGTATAATATAAATAAATATGGCTTGCGAAGAGAAGGAAAATGTAAAAGATGACTAACTGATAGTTGGCAGATTTAATAAATCGTAATGCGGAAGGTATAACACAATTCATAGGGCACCAGGCACTGTTAATATTTAAATTTTACAACAAGTCAAGTGAGCAGTACCTCTCACATAGATATCTTAAAATAGAGTTCATTACTTACAGATTTTTAAGTTTGCTCGGCAGCTCGAAAGAACAGGAGCGAGTTCAAACGTCAAGATTAATCACACGTTCAGACAGTCACAATGACAAGATAAATAACATTCAGAGTATTCAATGTAATATAGATAAATAAAAACAATTAATTATAGGCAAATGTAAATATATCTAAGACTTTAATCAGAAATTATTCTTGCGCTAACTAAACTCATTACATCAGCTAAAAATGTTTCTTGAGTCACATATGTACAATCAAAATTAGAATTAAAGAAATCGCGTGACAATACTTAAATGGCGTGAATTTAAATCAAGTTAAAATTAACGTGCTTAACTGCATATTAAAATAAGTTAAAATTAACCGCAGGGATGAAGGCATCCGGACACAACTAGTATAGCCTGTGTAGGCAAAAACCCAATACTTCAATATTTCAAACTTTAGCAAGACTTACTGCTTTACAATCCCTCGTTCTCCGACTCCAGGTAGGTATAGTGTGTGAAACTAGCCTTGTCGTTTGTTTTGCGCACGTAATTCCGTTAAAAAAAATAGAGTTCGATACACGTGACCAAAAAGGGTCATCATTGCACGGGTGTTTTTGTCAGTATAGTATCTCGTATAGTACCTACGAAATACGGTCCACGACATCTAAATAATGCTAATTTGAATTAATACAAAGTTTTTATAACTTATTATAAACTATATATTACGTGAGGCTAAAGGCACTCGCGACTACTCCTAACATCAAAAGGAAAGAAAGTACGGCGCGGTTAATCGGTACACACAGAGAAAAGTCCATTGGCAGTAAATCGAATCCTTTTGATCCAAGAGGGAAATAGTCTTGATTTGGTTGTGAAAATTAATTCCTCTCGCCACAAGGCAAAAATCCTTTTCTGGCAAATTATTCGTGTACGAAGAGGATTCCTCTTAAATGAAATAGAGAATTTTCTGTACCTCTAAACCGATCTTTTCGTTTGGTCTGAAAAGGATATTCCTATAGCATACAAGAATTGTCATTGCAAATAATAATTATTTTTGATATATGTATAATATGATGAAATAATGGGTTCAGATTTATTATTGTAAAAAATGTATATAAAAAATATTGATAATTTTTATCTTTTTTTATTTAAATATTGTTATAAAGATATAGAGAAGTTATATATGAGTTATTACATGAGATATTATATACATAAAGATAACCAGATGTGGCTTTTCATCATCGCTAAATATTATTTTGAAAACACAGGAAATAATTTGGCAAAGAATCAATATCTCGAACATCCCAGTTTTTAGAGTATTTGATTTTGTAGGCATATGCTCATTGAAAAGAGCCATGTAAAATAAACTTTTTCAATATTGTTATTTATTATTACCTCAAGCCCATCATTTTCTAATCGTTTTAACTCTTCTAATAGCGGCACAAAAACGTCTGGAACTTTACTTTTTTTAGTATAAAAGATAATTGCTGTGAAAATTGTATTTAATTTTGATAAAAATTCGATTGGTAACGATGGAATTGTGTAATATACAGTTCCAATGTTGTAGTCTTTTGCATGGCTATTGTATGAATTACCAACTACAAAATCATCGTAATAGAAAAGTAACGGTATCATAAATCGATCATTTGGAAATCGAGACATTTCCATAGCGAACCTTGCCAAAAATTCGTCATTGACTTTGTTGAATATGATTCTGCACTATTAGTGAAAGGTTTCAAAAGATTAAAATTATCAAAACTCCCTAAAAACCTCAATATTTATAGAATAGGATACTATTTTTTTTTAATACTTGAAAGCTTCTCTCCGAGTAAAACAGATTTAGGTACTAAGGAAAAATCATTGTTACAGAATAGTTATTTTCGATACAAGTGTGCAAAGTGGGTCATTCTCGCACGGTGACAAAAACACCCGTGCAATGATGAACCTTTTTGGTCACGTGTATCGGACTCTATATTTTTTAACGGAGTGTGTGAAACTAGCCTTGTCGTTTGTTTTGCGTACGCAAAGTGGCACTGTTACGCACGCCGTGCGCACGCAGATCAAACGACAAGGCTAGTTTCACACACTCCGTTAAAAAAAATAGAGTTCGATACACGTGACGAAAAAGGGTCATCATTGCACGGGTGTTTTTGTCACCCTGACGAAAAAGGGTCATCATTGCACGGGTGTTTTTGTCACCCTCGCTTTGCTCGGGCGACAAACTATCACCCGTGCGAGAATGACCCACTTTGCACACTTGTATCGAAAATAACTATTTCCTCGATAATAATTTGTACAATATTTCGAAGAAGGAATGAAATGTTATAAAACTTATAGCTGCAAATGAAATCTAATGCTGCTTTAAAACTGCTTTTGACACTTTCTGTTTCCACATCATTGCAACGGTTATTAGCGGTTAGATTAACATCATTACCATTAGAGCTATCTTTGCAATTATTTATGAAACTTGGAAATTCATGTTTCTCTACAACTTCTTCGGTAGAATTATGATCAATTATTGTTAAATTGTTTTGCGCCTCGATAGACCTATATTTTTCACATAAATACTGTGAAAATTCTTGCTTCTTCGAAAAACATCGTAAGTAGTTATCCTGCGCACATTTATATGAACTACTAGGTATTATTAAACTGATGAATGCATGGATAATGCTTTAGTAATTGTACCGGCATTAATCGAGTATTAATGTATTATAATGGCGATTAGAAGTGGTAATAGTTCTGTAACATACGAAAACGAGAGTGGGCTGTAGCCCACACGCAAGAGATATGAATTCCTTGACATACACGAGGCACCGCAAACCTTTTTCGAAGCCACTATTGTTTTGCTTTTTCGAATAACTAGCGTTTCGTCCCGGGTCTGCCCGCTGGACTCGTGAGTAAGACATAGTGCGGAAAGACCCTGCCTTAGACGTTGGAAAAAACGCGTCCGTTACACTGAAAAAAAAAGTCCGCTGTTCCTACCGAAGTCCCAGTTGTTGAAATTGCAGATGTCACTCTTAGCTGAAACGGCTGTAGTATTCCGTTGTTTCTAGGGAACACTTCGGTCAACTTTGTTTTGTACCTCCCTGGCAGTTTTAGCGGAGCAGCGCTAAGCAACAACAACAAGAGAGAGTTCGGCAATCAACAGTTACGCATCAGTGATCGACTTTGCGAATTCATCAGAAATTTTTGGTGACTATACAATTATTATACAAGCCTTGGATGATTACGTGAAGAATCTACTCAGCGCTTGGAAACTCGATAATTTAATCGAGAGATTTCAAAGTACGTATTATTGTTATGTTTAATGTTCTGATTAATAAAGTCAATTTACATAACCTCTAGAAGCTGCATGTAATTGTGTATGCATTGTATTTTTAGTCATTGCCATTCAGCTTACATATTGTGTTATAGAATCTATTGAAAATATATTTCATATTTTCAAAATTTATATCCTGCTAGAAACATTATTTAAAAGTGTAGTTTTATACTTATATACAGATACTAAACAATATCATGTCATTTCATGGTTACATAAAATTAAGAAACCATATCACTTATTTTCAATTCTAATTTTCTTCAAATAATTCATTCTCTAAAAATGTAATTAAATTAGTTATTTAGCAGTAGTTTTGAGTTATATTTAACCATAAATAGTAGATTATCTACTATGTAAGAAAACTTCCACATATATAGGTATACAATGTATACATTTGGAAACGCAAAATATAAACACAATATATCTATATATATATATATATATGGAAGTTTTCTAACAGTGTATTCAAGCTGCGGTACGTTCGTACGTCGGTTCGTTCGTACGTACGCCGGAGGCGCCGCCAAACAAGTCAGGTTGGCAACGACGAGCATGCGCACGCACAGAGTGCAGAGCCTGCGTCTTCTTTTCGGTACAC
>JAPYZP010005104.1:0-10330 GCA_030522985.1 Torymus sinensis
TAGTATATATAAGAGAAATTCGTGGTTGTACAGCGTCCATCAAATGGTATACTTTTTCTAGAACAACTTCTTACTTTTTAAGAAAATGGTACAAAAAGCTCTTTTCTTCAAACCTCAGCAATTTAGCCCAGAAACGATCTACTCAAAGTTTAAAAAAAGGAAATACAACTAGACAAAAAGAGCTTCAATTCCTTTTTTTAAAAAGTAAAAAATGTTGATTCCTTCAAAAGTTACAAGGGTTTGAAGTTGAACGTCGAAAAGGCATAAAAATGCACAAATCACAGGAATCGACAATGCCGACTTTTTTATGTCGGGTTTCGTCGCAGATTTCGTGAAATTTGCACATATATATGGAACAATGAGAGATGATAAAATGCTGGAGTGATTAATTAAATGTAGGCTGGTTTACGTGCTATGATTAGATGTAAATTCGAATTGTGATGATTGTTGAATACTTGTTTGATAGTTTTCGAATGTTATGATTTTTTGGCAGAATTTGAAATGTATAGTTCTTTTTATTGTTATATATTTAAATTTTTTTGTGTCATTATGTTATTTAATAAGTAAAAAATAGCGTTAAATTCCTCAGGTGAAATGTTGCAAATACCAGTCGGGTTTATTCATTAATAATGTATAATTTCATAATTATTATATACCCAAAAAGATTTGCAATTTTATTAAAATAAATCGTACGGGATCGGTTAAAAAATCCAAAAATGATCATGTAGAAAGGATTCTCATTTAATTAATTGTTTCCGTGCGTTTTTTGAAAATAATCTTTTATATTTTTAATGATATTAAAACTATCACGAATAAAAATCTTGTCATTTTGCAATTGGATATTAAAAATGTATCGTTACGATAAAACAAAATATTTATGAAAAAAATCACGTCGTTTTTATATCCCTTTCAAGATTGTAGTACTACAAGGCAAATGTGGGAAATAAAACAAAAAATTTATTAGTCTCGTGACTAAACATAATAACACACGTGGTACGTCAATCAATTGTACACGACTTATCGAGCAATTTTGCATTTATTTGTAAATGAATCTGTTTCTTTTCGTTTTTGTTGTTGTAAAAATGCTTATAATTATGTAACAAATTAGACGATTAATAATGTTAAGATGATGTATCTACGCAATTCCTTATCTCACATTATCTGAAAATTAAACATTTTATTAATTTTCTAGTTTTTATTTAACTTTTGTAGCTATTATGTTTCAAATGACATACACAGGAAACTACATTTAATTTGTCAATCGAAATAAAAAAATTTTGACCTAGTAATGCATGACTCTAACAATAATATTTTATCTACTTCAACCGATATTTAAGTATAGTGTCGTAATAATAGATTAATCATTTAAGGGCAGAGTACATTTTAAATCTAACATTATGCATACCAGAAAAAACGATAATTTGTATTAACTACGATTAATCTCAATTAATCCACAATGCTCAAAACAAGATAATAATCAGCCAAAATGCTGATATTGCAACACTGGCGAGACCTACAGTAAAGCTCAGATTTATTCGAGAAACTTTGTCGTTGGTCACGGGATTATATTCTTCACAGTCCAAGCTACCAGTGATAAGCTATCTGTCCTGACAAGACGGTTTCGGGGAGAGCTACTGGACCGTGGCAAAAACGTTTGACGGACGAATTTTAATGGAGCACGCCTGAGTTACCATCTTTTATGATCCGTGAATTATAATTAATTAAATATACACCGAGAGTGAGAGAGCATATGGGGGTCTGAAGTTTGTCGCAGAGATTATTGATAAGTATAAGGTGTAATAAAATAAATAAATGTAGAGATTGCGATGCCCACGTGTGGTTTGTTTTCGATAAGTTTTTATGATGTTAGTTTCGAGGGGTCCAACATGGAGGTCATTCTGTATCAGTGTTTGAAAAGAAAAAAAACGAAACTATTATATCTATATCATTTGGAAAGATAATAACGACTGTAGATCACATTTTTTGTTTTTTTATTACTATTTTCTTTTATAATAAAATGGGGGGAGGTATTTTATCAGAATGGTAAAAGTGTTCGATGGGTATTTTGTCAGAATGCTAGAAAAACAAACTAGAATATCTTATGATAGATAGGCAAATTTTCCGAAGGTTTAAAAATGTATAATATATAAAAATTCGAAAAAATTTATCTATAAGGCCATAATATTTTTATTAAATTTGACGTCCGCACGGTGCGAACCTTTTCTCTTTTTTTTAGCTAATTTCCGAGAGATTAGTCACGATCCAGACGACGGGTCGCAGTCTGCACCTTCAAACTGCGAGGAGGGGATCGAGCGGGCCGCAACCTTAACCATAGCTCATCTGCACTCTTTTTTATGCCGTCCCTGAGGCAACCAATCAGTGAGCGCCGCCGCTCACCCCAACGTTCACCGAGGTACACTAGCGCTCCGCGGGCGGCGAACGTCCTGGTCTCGCCAGGATCTCGCAAGAGGTGAGCCTCACCTGTACTCCCGCCAACACCGACCTACGCTATAGGCAGATGGAGTGTCCAACCCTCAGGCATAAAGAGGGTGACACCTCGAGCCACGCACGGTGTCACCAGGACACGTCGAGGAACACCCTGATAAGAGTTTCCCGAGCCCTGCGAAAACCACGCGATCGTGAAAACCACCTTTCATTTTTGTATTTAAATATTTATTGGTTCTTTATTCTCAATTATTTAATTTCCGCTCTAGCGTACTTGAGGTTTTATTTTAAATTTAATATTGATTTTTAACACTTTATTTTAAACCTTTAATCTCCTTTTACCTCAAGGATTTCCTCATCCTCATGCTCTTGTCGACGCTGAGCTAACGTCAAATTATTTTTATATGATATGTGATATCAATTTTGGAATGCCATTTCCACCTACTGGTTAAATTGTAGAAAATGCAGTGATTTAGAAAAGCTATAACGTCGACAAATGAGCTAAAAGTCGTATAATAGGAATGAATGTTTTCGATTTTTTGGAATTTTATTTTCTAGTAAAAAGTATCTTTAAAATTTTATGCAATCGGTTTTCAATTTTTAGAGAAGACAATTTTTCTGATATTTTTTTTCGAAAGTAATTCCTTGTCTGTTCTGAATAGCTCCTATTCGGAATTTACAATATATCGGATTCAGAAAATGTTTTAAACGATAGTATATTTTCTGAAAAATACGCATCTAACATTTTACCATTCTGATAAAATAACTCCCCCTAATAAAATGAATGTTTAATATAAAGAATAAAAAAACAAAAATAACATTCGGCATTGAGTATGAACAAAAGGTTGGTGTCCCAAATAACACTCAAATCAAACGATTTTCTCTGAATGGTTTGGGAAATAGCGATGAATTTTCAATTCAATTCAAGCTCTTTATTTTATAGTTTATCAGAACATAATCTCTATTTCATATTTATTAATACTTTGTAACAACCCTAAATTACCACTAACTATTTCATTTAAATAACCGATATGATTCTCTCATACTCCGATAAAATTAGTTGCTATGTTAACCGCCAGGCGGGATTGTATGATTTACTAACAGAAATATCCACCGTGTATACATTAATTAATCGCATAAGTGTAAATATGTTGTAATTCTCTAATCTCTCAGTGCTGTGTAGCTTGATTTTATGAGACTCAATGCTGAGGTGGGAGAAGTACCTCTGTCACATATGAGAGTAGTTAAAATTCATGTACTGATTAATAGTTTTCTTTTTTTGTTTCAATAAACTAAGTTCTTTTTTGTAAAATCTAATTGTTTTGTTTCTCGAATTATTTCTCCCTACTAAGATCCAAAGGAAAGTAAATTTTCTCCCCCTTATCCTGAATCTATATAAATTAATATCTTTATTAGAAATCTTGTACGTTACAACTTAATATCTTCAAAAATCGAATTGTTCTTTGACGTCTGCCTAACAAGGAGAGTGCACACCCTCCGGGAAAGGGATTTCATCGGGTATTTGAGAGTCGATTTCTGGTATCTAGCAATGAAGCTCAGTGTGCCTAATTCCATCTCATAGGCCCTTTTTCTTGAGATATGGGCAATATAATCTCCAATAGGCTATTTCCTTTAAAAATGATGTCTCTTCTATTCATTGTCACTTTGCAAGTATTAACGATACAATAGCGAGTAAAACCCATTATAAAAGTAGACAGGAAAAACTAAAATATAAGCTTTGCTTCCTTAAATATATATTAATTTATAGCATAAGAAAATCCTTAAAAAATTTGTCTTAATTTTAAGTGATTTAAATGGATGATATTTTTAACCATTTTATTACCCTATCTTTGATTGCTTATAAATCAATATTTTTCAACGAATCAGAGATTAAATTTTAGCTTTTACATTCTACTTTTATAATCTTTTTTGTTCGTTTTCGTATCATAAATACTTGTAATGTGACAGTCAATAAAAGAGTCATCACTTTTTAACGAAATAAAAGATATTTGAGATTAGATGCTCATATCTCAAGAAAAAGGGCCTATGAGATGGAATTAGATTGATTCTAGATATCAGAAATCGACTCTCAGATGCCCGCTGAAATCCCTTTCCCGGAGGGTGTGCAGTCTCCTTGTAAGTGTTTATTTCTCTACTGACAGTTTTAAAAATACAATATAATAATTTATTTATTCTGATAAATTATTTAGTTATTTTGAGTTTAGCTAAAATACGATAACATTTATACATATATTACAAATTGGGGTAAAGCGATAATAACTAATCAGTTTTTCGACGCTACTGGTATATTTATCTTACAAAAATTATTATTTTGTTATTGCTTCGAAGAGCGCATGTTTCCTTATATTTCACATTTTACATGTGTAAGGTACTGCAAAGTCACACATGTTTTATTTTACGATAAAGGGATATCAAGAACATTCTTTTTAATAAGATATTTTTTTGTCTATTAGAATTCATGTAAACAGTTAAAAATAACTGTGAAAGAAAGTTGCTGAGTTGTCGCAGCGTCATTAACTTTAGAGATTAGTAATGAAAATGTTATCAAAATATGCAATAATTCTAGCTGTTTTTTTGACTATTTTAATGGAGAAGTAAATAATTATTTTATAAATCTACTAATCAAGTCTTCATAAACTTTAAAAACTACCATAGCTGGTTATAACTTTTTAATCAATATGTATAGAGCAAGAATAAAGAAAGCGTAAATTTGAATAAACATGCGAACTTTTATCTTTACAAAAAAGTTAGTAAGACAAATTTTGAATAACGATCCACAAAAACATATCTGTTTAGGTCATATCTTTTTCTTTCAAGAATCGTACGATTACATAAACTATATATTATGCTACAATTTCACCCAGTTCCACCACGACAGCTTCTTATGGAAAAGACAATTCCCGATAAGTTAAAGCCTATGCGTATCTGATGCGCTTAGTTTTCGAATTACTTTAATTCCTTATCTCCCCTTTAAAATATATATAATATCGCTCGTAATTCAATTTAATACTTTTTTGCACTGAATCGCCGGGGTTCTTTTTCTCGGAACGCGCTATCGCCGATAATGGCGTTTCTGATTCTAAATACGATTTTTTTTCGCGACGAGGGGTGTGTTCCTTATTTCGCATAGCGAGACTTAAATTTTAGCTTACATTAGGGTCTGGAGAATATAAGCGTGATTAAAAAAGTTGTTTATACAGTGTATACGCAATGAAGATTTCATGTTTAGAAGTTTATAAATTGTTAATTAGAGATTTTTTTTTATAGATAACCGATATATTGCTCATGTCTAAGTAGATTAAACGGGGGAAAAAAATTACTAAAATGATTTATTTTAATTTTGAAATGCAGATATTTCCATGATTTATTTATTTTCTCAAACACGAATGGTAGATTTCATAGCAATCGTGTATAAAACGTTTTGATTCCATACCGACTATCTGTTTACATCTTTTTTTTTATCCCTTGCCACATTAAGGATCTTTTTTGCACCAATACTTGAAGCGCAAACAATTATAACCGGAAACAAACACCGGCTATCACAGATCCACGGATAACAGTCGGTGAAATCGTCTCGCCAGTCAAAGTTTAGTCTGGAAGGTGCGATACACCAATCGCAAACAAAAAGTCCAGCACGAAGCTCGCATTATATGTATTATTAGTGCTTCGGGTTTCCCTCGGCGACGGCCTTTCTCGACTTATCTTGCGAGCGCGCGCGCGCTGCGCAAAAGGCGCTGAAAGAGAGGACGACGAGAGAGCGTCGCGCTTATCGCGCGGCTTACACGTAACTAGATTAATTGGCCGGCGCGCGAAGCTGCTATCTAACTGAAATTATAATGACAGAAGGGCGCGAGGGGCAGGGGAGGCAGGCGAAAAGAAAATAAACAAAAACATATAGGCGCGAGAGTGCGAAAAAGTAGGAGAGATTGAGGGGAGCGAAGACGCTGATCGCTTCTAGAATTTACGGTTCATAGAATCGAGATGAGAGTTACGTTGTTCTGCGGGAGAGGAAGGATCGTATTGCGATTTATTGGCCGTTTGTCATGTACTTATCGGACTTCAATGTGACATAACGGAGATGATATATTTTAATTTTTATTATGGTTTTTTTTTTATTTTTCAGTGTAGAATGGAAGAATAAAAATAAAGAAATAATTGAGTTTTCTCGATAGATTCCATATGGGAATCAATTCATTTTCTTGCACGGTCTTGCGACAGTATGCATATTTCAACTAATTTCATAAGGATTCTCGAGATATTCAAACGATTTCCCGCGAACTGAGTCAGGCGACAGCTGATATGTGGGGAAAAACTCAGAAGATATTTATTTTTCCACCGCTTGGTGTAAATTTGAAAACTTCAAGATGATGTGTATTATATCTTTGCTTTTGAATTAATGCCACATCCAGACTGCAGATATCTTTGTTCGATAGAGACTCTAAAGGTTTATTTGTAAATATAGAAACACTGTATGATTTAATTATGATAGAACTGCTTGTGAATCATCTTATTACACTTGGATACAATCGATAAATTAGATAGTTTTCATATTGAAATCAATATTGCATCAATTGAACCAATTAATATCATCGTCTAATTGTTTATTTCCTCAAATCAATTATATTACCCCGAAGAATATCGCGGTTTACAAAATACCAAAAATTCTGCTGTTTCATTTTTATGTAAAAATTTTGATTTAAAAAAATAGCTAAGTATCATAAACATTTGGACTCTCTAATTGTAAAATTGTGAACGTTCACTTTTTCAGAAGTCAGTACTGAAGTAGCGGATGTATACATACATTATAGCACTCGACTACTACTAGGAGACTAATTAGTATATCTGCGGGTCAGGCATTTTGTTCAAACTTTAGGGTATATTTTCGGGGGTAAATAAAACGTGAAGAAACGCTCTAAAAAACTTGGGTTATGGATATGCTTCGTCTTGTTTGAAGAAACGATACTTCTTCAAACAACAGTTAATTAATCGCATATTAACGGCGGGGCAGACCTACCAAATTAAAATTTTTTGGTTATCTGCCCTCTGGACTATTCTACAACAAAAATCGAATGAATCTGGTGGCAAAATTGTTTTGCCAACAATAGATGTTTTTTTTTAAATATAAGAAGAAGAAGAGTCGCACGTACGATTAAAAAAAAAGAAAATGAAACTAGAGAATACGAGCTTTCATTTGCTTTTTATCGGATGAAAAAGTGTTGATTTCTTTAAAAGTTACATGAGTTCAAAGATCAATGTAAAATACATTAGTTTTTGGAAATATACATAGAAAAATGGCAAAAACCCGCTCTGTTGCATTTTCACAGTATTTTTGTGTATTCTACGCTCATGTTTGAACACATGTAACTTTTGAAGGAGTCAACATTTTTCATCCGAGAAAAACCAAATAGAAGATCGCATTCTCTAATTTTATTTTCGTTTTTTTAAATGTATGTGCGATTCTCTCTGACAAAATAATTTACGTATGAAGGACATTTTTCTGCAGTTTTTTTTTTAATGTTGTCCTCTTTAAAGTTATTGTCCGCAGAAATGCTTGCCACAGAATTGACCATGTTCCCAGTTTGTCGTACATTTAAAATGGACCAAAGAACCAAAAAAAGGTGGTCTGGCAGGTGATGTACCCCTCAACAAATTTTTTCATTGCTGTACCCAGATGTTTGATAATTTCTGTAGAATTGCTCATGTCCCTAATAGCACCAAACGTTTTAAAAACGTTTTAAAAACGGGCGCAGAAAAACTTGTACGTTATACGTCGTGCAAATGTCCTCTTTTAAATTTTTTCAGATGTATGAAATTCTTTTCTTATAATACTTTTTAACGTATTTTCAAAAATGTATTTAAAACGTTTTATAAAACACAAGAATGCGTACATCAAATAAACGTTTTTAAAACGTTTTATAAATAATTTTTAAACGTACTTAATAAGTCTAAAAAAATTTAAAAGCAGACATTTCGCGCGTTTATATAACGTTTTATAATGCTATTATTAGGGATACGATTTTTTAAGACCATTGAATGCATTGTCTGACGAATAGTATTTTTTTCAATATTATCTTCAAATAAGACTAAAAATCTCCATAATTCAAGTTTTGTTAAAGCGTAAGGATCTACTACTGTGGCTTTTTCATATTTTTACGCCCAGAAACATATCCTAAACATTGAGCGAAATCCCTGCCCCTCAGGCAGTAATCTCACATAACACACTCTTTTAGTTAGTACTATTATAACTGAAATATAAAGGTTACTCATCTCAGAAATTTCCCAAAACCAAAAGCCCTGCGAGCAGGCAGCTTAATTATTACTGAAATTCCCTCATCAAGAAAACTCCGATCCTATCACACCACCGACATGTAACACACATTATACACACCCATGTGTAAGTACATTCTACACACGCACCGGCCACGCGCCGACCCCTCCAATCGTAATCTCTCCTGATTTGCGTCCGTCTTTCACGAGTGCGCATCATCGCATCTCGTCGCGACAGCTCAGCAGAAAATGCTACTCTTTTATTTTCCCCGTATATACATATATAATACTTAACAACGTTTGCGCGTGCCGCGCGCGCCGTCAGCGTTATCAGCGCGACAAGGACTTGCTACAGTGGCCGCGCGGCCGGCGACGCCGGGTATAAATGGCCGAGCCGCCCGGAGGCTCGGACAGTTCGTCGGCGGCCCGAAGCTTGCACACAAGCTTTCGAAGTTGCGCAGTCGAGTGAAAGAGAGAAAGAGAGATATATATAGAAGGGAGAAAGTTTTTTTCGTGGCTCGAGAAGACAAGTGTATCATGAGTAAGTTTTCTTGTGGATTTTGGGGATGAGCATGATGTGGACGTCATTTGCATGAGATCACTATGTGACTATTTCGTTTTGCGATGTGGTATACACCGATGTGGCTTGGCATATAGTTTAAGTTTGTCGAGATTGGACAAAGATGCTCTGGATGCAAAAGTGACAATATTACGTTGAGGTGTTATTATTCACATTGTTTGGAGGAGTCTTTGATTTTAATATGTGAATATTTATTCGGTAATAATTTAGTATTAGGTTGAAATGAAAAAAAAGTGTTTCAGTAAGTAATACACTAGCTCTTATTTCATAGTAAAGAAAATTCAAGAATATTATATAGTTAAAGTTATATAGTTAAAGTTGATTGAACTTTTAATTTTATGAATTAAAACTAATTCTACGTTTTCTTATACATATTAAGGTGGTTCTATGGGTTATATAGTACTTAAATATAAAATATTCTACAATGAATTGTTTCTCATACTGCACAGTGAGAAGCCATATAGTATCATAGACCGGTACTTTAAGTTACGGAAAAAAATATTTTTAACGAAATTTCAGTACTAACAAAGTAGATATCGCCAATGTAAAAAAAATGATGCAACAAATCGTTTTAATCTTTTTTATTTTGACTTCAAATTCAATTTTTAAAGGCTCATTATCATCTTTGTTGGATTTCATTAGGTGGTATCGTGGACCAAATTAACAATTTTTTAATTTGATTAAAGAGAAAATATTTGTTCTATAAAAATAAAAAAAAATACTTATAGAAATGGGCACCAAAGTTTTAATAAAATTTTCACTACTATATTCTAATTTTATATATACATACGGAACACAAATTCGTAAATATTCTTTATCTACGAATGAACTTTCATCCAAACAATAATTCAATCACAATAATTTATATTTTTATTTTTTTTCTCTATTTAAACAATATAGAATAATTGTTGATAATAAATTTTTTGGTGGACGTTGATCTATTGTTGTAACGATCAAACGCCGGCTGCTTGTTGATATAAGTATGTTGCACTAGTACAATGCGCGCGATTTAGATAA
>JAPYZP010005105.1:0-12912 GCA_030522985.1 Torymus sinensis
GATGAGGTCGACAAAGCCGAGGGCTACCGATGCTAGCCGAAGATGGCAAGCATCTGTTCGACTGCTGGCTAGTGGCTGGCGCTTTCGATGACGTCATTACTAGCACAAGCAGAAGCGATAAGAGCGTGGAAAAAGCAAGCGCGAAACACAGTGAGAGAGGGAGAGAGAGGAACAGCAGTATAGCAGCAGCAGCAGCAGCCAAGTGTGACTCCGTTCCAAAGCCATTTTCTATCGCCAACCCGTTCGAAACTCGCTTTTCCCGCACGACTCAGCCCCGACGACGACGCTACAATGTCGTACGCCTACCTTTTCAAGTACATTATCATCGGGGACACGGGTAAGTTGGCGTCCTCTTAATTTTTCTCCGTCGCGCTCGCGACCAAGCCTCACCGATGTCATCTTATTGCCCCACGAACGCCGTGAACGCCTTGGCGCGCGCGGAGCCCATGTATTACGTCGTCTTGACAGCTCCCATTGTTTTCATCCTTGGTCCTGCTCGTTTTTTTTCTAATGCCCGTGTTGCAGCGAGGTGCTACGCCCTCCTCGCTCTCTGTCCTGATGGCTCTCTGTTGATTTTTCGTGTTATATCTCCCAGATGTATATAGCGTAATGGCCAATTTTCTGTTTACGCGAGATGGATGCTTCTTTTTTTACGTTGTTAGCTAGAATCTTATTATCGCGCCTATCGCTGCCTCGCTTCCTCCTACCCACGATGTAGATAATTTTTCCTTAATTGGTTTACATTGGGACAGATTAAATCCGCAAACTCGTCGAGTTTTCGATTCCACCTTTATTTCGGAGCAATTTTCACGCGTACACTTGCGTCCATTGTTTATGTTTATAGTTATAGGTGTCTATTCATCTGATGCAGATGAATAATCAATGAATTTTTTCCAGGTGTTGGAAAATCTTGTCTCTTACTTCAGTTCACAGACAAAAGATTTCAGCCTGTGCATGATCTCACCATTGGTGTGGAATTTGGTGCTCGCATGATAACTATCGATGGCAAACAAATCAAATTGCAGATTTGGGATACGGTAATTTGTCGTATTCTATTTAACAGCAGCTACCTTTGGTAGAATTTTATAATAAAAAAATTTCCTTTTTTCATGAAAATTTAATATTAACAGGCTGGTCAAGAAGCATTCCGTTCTATAACTCGGTCATATTATCGAGGTGCTGCTGGGGCATTGCTTGTATATGACATTACACGTAGAGAAACTTTTAATCATTTGACAACGTGGTTAGAAGATGCAAGACAGCATTCAAATTCTAACATGGTCATTATGTTAATTGGCAACAAAAGTGATCTGGATGCCCGGAGAGAAGTTAAGAGGGAAGAAGGAGAAGCTTTTGCTAGAGAACATGGACTTGTATTCATGGAGACCAGTGCAAAGACAGCAGCAAATGTAGAGGAGGCATTCATTAACACAGCTAAGGAGATTTATGAGAAAATTCAGGAAGGAGTGTTTGATATCAACAATGAGGTTTATAGCTTTACTTTTTACTCAATATATTTTAAAATAACTATAGTTTAAATAAAATTAAGATACTTTAAAAGTAAATAAATAACTGAAAATCATTTCAATATTTTTAATCTAATTAGTTCTTTCTACTAAATAATTCAATTAATATTTTATAGGCCAATGGTATCAAGATTGGACCATCGCACTCTCCCACTAGTCCTGGAGGTATATCAGGACCTGGAGGTCAAGGTAGTGCACAGGGAGGTGGATGCTGCTAGGGGCTGGGTTTCATTTGTCCACGTCATCCCTCAACAATCTGAACTGATTATCTCATTCCTGCTCTTTATTAATTCACTGAAAGCGCCTACATCGTATACTTCATTTTTTGCCGTAACTTGAGATAATGAGTGATCCATAAACGGTGTACTTATGTTATTTTAAAAATATTTATACGAGTAGGCAACTATTATGAGGCAAATTGTTGAACATCATGACAGTCAAATGAATAAGGCCTTACTTTACAGATTTTTGCAGACAATGACAGAATGTCCCTCATATTTCAGGGTCTTCTAAGAAGCATGGAAATTGTGAGATTAGTTTAATTATGTGTGAATTCGATTTATGTGTATATTCAAAAACGTTTCATAATATGTTCCTTATGGCGATGGTTATTCAATTTGCTATTTTTATTGGCGGCTTGTTCCGTTGTACGACGGTCTACCGTTTTTTTTTTAACGATTTAAATAATTTAATATTTTGAGCAGGAATGTTTGTCCATGCTCATTTATCTTACATAACTTTTATGTATATGTATGTATTTTTGCTGTATCAAAATAACTAATACAAAAAAAAAAATTATATTTCAATCATCATTACTTTGAAGTTAAAATCACGTGCTAGGCATCGACGGTAAAATTTTCATATGATTTAACAATGCCCAGAAATTTTTTTTTTATGCAATACTTTAAAATTTAGATATTACTTTCGATGCCTTGATATCACAGAGATTAACTTGGCAAAGGATATAGGTTTGATATTGTGATGATCATTTTTGTTTTCAAATCAAAACAATATGTCAATTGGTCACAATTTTTTAGAAACTAATTTTATTAGTGTACAAGTGAAGAAAATAAAAATCACGACCATTGCACATTATTTTGCATACGTTGATTGTAGGATGTTGTTAAGTACTTGATGCTACTTGGCATATCTTTGAACGATGTTTTATGAACGTGAAATAAACAATGGTGAAGTTTTTTTATTGACTAAAATTGATGCAAAAATTCTTATCTAAAACCATTTACTTGATGTAATACATCACTAGTCAGAACAAATTTAATTTCAAGAACTTCTATAAAAAGTTATAATAATGACATGTATACTTAAGTACATATGATAATAAATAAATATAATCATGAAAACTTGAGTGAGTGAAAGAGAATTTCTTAAGACATTCTTTCTATTCAGCTTCTGTATAAATAAGTATAATAATTATGCACTTTTGGTATACAAAAATGATATAAAAAAACTTTCTTCGAAATTATGCCAGTAGGATTGGAAAATGTTTCATATATTTGTATAACCAGTATAAAATTTACTTGAACAATTGTTATATATAAATTGCTTTATTAAAATATGTATTAGACAAGGCTTCTTGGAAAAATCTTTATCATGCTAAAATTAAAAAATACAATTTACTCCAAACTGTCACATCTTCAGTCCTATATAGAGTAAATAAAAATCTGATTTGAAATACATTAAAGTTAGTTATTTATTACAGAATCTTATGAATTTTTTATTTCATTCTTTAATTAAAAAAATATAGAAACTACTTATTAGTTGGATTTAAAAAACTGTAGTGATTGAATGCTTTTTTTTATTAAAATTACAATATTCAGGATTATATCTAAGCAATAGATTTTTATTTTGTTACTAGTTTTTTTTTATATTTCCACAAATATTTCCCTGTTTTATGCTTATATAGTTTGGCTGAATTCTCCATTGATATAGGAAAATTATTAATTCTATAGTAAATTATGAAATATTCATGTTGAGATATATACATTAATATACATTATAATATATATTATTGTTGCATATTTTGCTCTAAAATTTTAAGGCTGTGTTTTTGAGCTAATTTGGAACTGGTAAAAAAATTTTGAGCAATTTTAAAATTTTGACGGGAACAGTTGACCTGAAACGCCCCATATATATATATTAATTACTTTAATTTGCCTTGGAACTACAAATTTTGGGAATATTTTTTTAACATTGTGAAAAAATTAATTTGTTTAAATAGGTAGATTGAAAAATGTACTACTTATATTGCAAAACTAGTATGCAGGAATGAAGTAAATAAAATATTTATGAGTTTAACCCCAGTGTCAGTCAGTTTCTGCACAGTACGCAGTTGTGATCAGTTGCACGGTCGCACCTCGTGTGCTGATAGTCTCCGAACTGCGCTTATTTGTGCTTTGCTATGAGTATATATGTATACGTATGAAAGTAGGTATATAGGTATACAATATATATACATATATATATCCGCATGCGCGCAGCCGCATTCTGCATTCAGCTGATTCGTCAGAATATAAGATCTGAATATGAAGAAGTGGTGGATCGGGGGAGGGGCGGAGAAGTAACACGTATACAAATTAAAGCCCAGGCACCAGGCACTGCATGCGCACTGTGCCGGAGCAAAACATGCGAGCTGAGGGATTGCTGGCGTAGTTGACATGAGTTGCAACGAGGAGAAGAAGTTTCCGATGTGATCTCATAGGGAATACCCAGAGGAAGGGCTGCCGCGCACACACATGCTGATAGGGAAGAGCTGCTGTCTTTGAGGTTAGAGCATTATCGCTTTGCTGATCGCCTCTCCCCCGTCGGCACGCATCACGCCCGTATAGTATGTGACAGCGCGGCGACTCTGTTTCGAACTTTCCTAGATTGAGAGCTGCTTTGACGTTTCTGCGCGCAGCCGGAGAGAAGCGAGAGGAGAGCGAGACAGAGAGAGACAGAGAAGTGAGCCAAACGAAGAGAGGACGCTGCTGGACGCCATGATGGTAGGTGGAACCTGTTATCATTCGGTTGGCAGCCGGTCATCTGGCCGTTTAACCAATTGACCGGAAAACCCCCCTCGAATGATACTAGTTTGCATTACTCCCTTTGCCTCGGTCTCGCCCATTAAGCCCACAAAATGTTGCAGGACGGAATATGCGACACCACCGACATCATCAATAATGTGCCTGCCAAGAAGGTAGTTTTATGAATAAATTTTTTCTGCTCTTCTTTTGCTCCTCAATCTCCCATTCTTCTTAAGATGCATAAGAGATAGTGCCTCATTACAGCATCATTGGTACATACCCGGGCATTAATAAGCTTACATTTATTGCAGACAATTTCAAACGAGTCCTCGCTGGATCACAATGATAAGGCGTTGCAAGTTGACATCTCGGATGCTCTCAGCGAAAAGGACAAGGTTAAGTTTACAGTGCACACCAAGACAACATTGCCAGACTTTCAAAAATCAGAGTTTTTTGTAGTAAGGCAACATGAAGAATTTGTGTGGCTGCACGATCGATTTGAGGAGAATGAAGAATATGCTGGTTATATTGTATGTTCAAATATCTTATTGATTTATTTCCTACTACAAAGGAAAGTCACTTTGATCAATGTTTTTATCTTGTTTAAGATTCCTCCTTGTCCTCCAAGGCCTGATTTTGATGCTTCTCGTGAAAAACTGCAAAAGCTTGGTGAGGGCGAAGGTAGCATGACAAGAGAAGAATTTATGAAAATGAAACAAGAATTAGAAGCGTAAGTTTAATTTTAATATGTTTCTTCTACTATTAATTTGAATAATAATATTACCCTTATGTTTAATATTGTAGAGAATACTTGGCCACATTTAAAAAAACTGTTGCTATGCACGAAATGTTTTTAACTCGCCTTGCACACCATCCAGTGTTCCGAAATGACCATAATCTTAGAGTATTTCTAGAGTATGATCAAGATCTTTGTGTGAGAGGTTAGTTGTATTCTTTTTAATAAATGTCCAGGCCTACAATTTTTTTTATTTGTATTTTTTATCTTTAATATATTCTGAGCTATGCATGACTCATAACTTTTTATCTTTATTGGTGTAACTATGCATTTCAAGTTTACTGATATTAAGTTTATCTTTTATATATGTATATTATCTTTTTAATAATTCATAATAAAAGGTTCTAAATAGATCTTTTCCAGTAGTTCATAAAAATGTTATTTTTCAACTACTTATTTATTATAAATGCAATGCTATAATATAAATGTTTATTAATTAACATCTTAACTTTGTTCATACAGGTAAAAATAAGATGGAAATGTTTGGTGGATTAATGAAATCTTTTTCTAAAACAAAGGATGAGTATTACTTATCTGCTACTGTCAAAGACGTGAATGACTTCTTTGATCAAGAAATGACATTCCTTACTCAATATCACCATAACTTAAAGGAAGCTACTAGTCGCGCTGACCGTCAAACTGCAAAGCACAAAGATGTAGCTGATTCATATATTAAAATTTCTACTAACCTTTTACAATTAGCAACAACAGATACAGGAAAGCTCGAAAAATTATTAACGAAAATTGCTGAAACGTTTGAAAAACTTAGAGTAGGTCTATTTTTGTTATTTTATGTAAATAATATTTTTTTTAATTTGATTTTATAAATTTTTACTGCTATTACAGAAAGTAGAGGGTCGTGTAGCCTCGGATGAAGATTTAAAGCTTTCTGATACCTTGCGCTACTATATGAGGGATACGGCAGCTGCAAAAAGATTATTAATTCGAAGGCTAAAAGCACTTCACAATTATGAAACAGCTAATAGAGCTTTGGAAAAAGCACGTGCCAAAAATAAGGATGTACATGCAGTAAGTACTTCAAATAATTAACAATTGATAATATTCTAATTACAAAATTTACAAACATTTATCTTTCTCAATAGTTTTGAACGAATTGAAAATACAGAAATTTGTTACATATATATGTAGATCTAATAATTATTATACTTGTAATATTTGTAATTTTATTGGCACACTGTACTTAAACTAAAATTTTATGATCTCCAATGACTAATTGAACTTTTCTTACTCCTAAAGGCACAGGAGGTTGCAGAGGTGTGTCCTTTTATTATATGAAAATGAATTACTTGTTATGTGCAAAGATTAATTTTTTTAAGTTATTTATTGTAAATATTTATTCTCAAGTTTATATTTCTTTCTTAATTGTCATAAATATTATTGTGTATAGTCTGTGAAAATAGCTTTAATTTTTGCACTGGGAATTTAAATTTATATTGAGCATGTTACGTATCATTTCTTATGCATGATCATATGCTTATTATGAAATGGAATTTTGCTTCTCGAATGTTTGTGGGAGATAAATTAAATCTATAATTGAAAAATTACACACACCTATTTTGTTACTATACTAAAATATTTATATCGATATCTTAGGCGGAGCAAGCTCAAACTGAAGCATGTACAAAGTTTGAACAAATGTCAGAGAAAGGAAAAGAAGGTAATTTACAGCACTTTATTTTACTTAAAAATTTTTATAATTACGCTAAAAATAGTATTAGAATGAATATTCTATATTAAAATATTTTTTTAGAACTACTTGACTTCAAGACAAGACGGGTAGCTGCCTTCAAAAAGAATCTCATTGACCTTACCGAATTTGAAATAAAACATGCAAAGGTAACAAATTTTCAATCATCGTTGATAATAATGAAAATATTAGACAAATAATACTTACTCGTTTATTTCTTATTCAAGGCTCATGCGGAAATGCTCAAAAAATGTTTATCAGTCCTCCAAACTGAGTGATTCAAAGAAATTTGAAAGTAATTTGCTAATCATCAAGGCTACATTATAAGCAAAGAGAATAAATGCAAATAATGATGTATTTAACAGATTAAGATATTATTATATTGTAAAATATTATATTTTTTGTTATTCTAAGCCGCATTAGCGCGCCAAATAAAAAGTTAAGCATTAACAAAGTAAGATAATTAGGAATGTCGAATGATTGTGTCAAGGGGTGAATGAATTTTCTATATTGTTTCCAGGCTGTAAAAAGCTTTAAAAAGTAGATTTTGATTACCAGAAAAATGTCTTTTCCACGCAAAGATGCAATTTATAGTATTTGCATATAAAAAATTTCGTAAAATTTTAAAATATATGTTATATTTGGAAGTCTCCTTATACAGTCGAAATCTTTTTATCTGTTATGTTTATCTATTATGGCTCTTTATATTATGTAAATGGAGGATAGACATGTATAAAATATATATATACTTATATATATATATATATATGACGGTAATCTTGTATACATATAATTAATGTTTTCATCGATAAAATACAATAAAAATAAACATTTGGAATTTTTACTTTTGTTTCTTTCACTACTTATAATTGAAAAATGAACTATTGCACGGGAGAAGGAATTCGGACCCGAGAAGGAAAACTCGAATAACTTTATGGTTTCGCATTATTTTTATTGAATCGAATCATTTCTTTCTATAATACATGATTGCAGACATATACTGAGAAATTCTTGAAGTTGCAAGTATCATTGAATCCTTTGAGAATCTTTTTGAAATTCCACCGTAATGTAATCGTATATTTATCATTCTTAATCTTAATATTAACAGACCCTACGAATAGCCTATGTAAAGGCGTGCGCGCAGCAAAGCACGAATACTCCATATATAGTAATTCTTTATATGTATTTGTCAAATTACTCTCTCGGATTCCCGCGATGGTTCGTGGGCTGCTGCGCGCACATGTTTTTTTTGTAATATTTTTCTCTCGCGCCTTTTTCATTCCTCTCAAGTCTGTTCAAGTTCTTACACAAACAAATGTCTTTGCTTCGTAGTGTACGATTCATAAGAAGATAAGTAATCGGCGGAGATATTATACGTAATAGAAAAATTCTCCTAAAAAAACCATTTGCCTTATACTCCCGTTGTACAATCCTGTTTGACTTTCGTTTTTAACAAAAAGGAAAAAATACTCTTTCGTTCGTTCTCTCTTTCTTACGATTTTCTCTCGCTCACAGTCTCGCGCATTTATGCTATCGCTCTTTTATTTAATTCTCTATCTCGCTCTCGTCCTAAGTACCTTTCATGCATGAAATTTCACGTTTGGCGTTCCTTTTAAAGGAAAGCTGTTTGCTAATGAGTCGCGTATCGCGTGTGTGATGTGGACGATGTTCTTCCCCTTCGTCCGTTTACAGGTGAGCTTGCTACTGTGTATAGATATACACCAATATAAGATAAGTATACCAAATAAACTTTGACGCGTAAAAAAGATTGACCTCGGCAGTTTACTGTGGAGGGATTTTAAAAATCGACTTTGCTGCGAGACGTAGTTTACGTTCTTGGAGAGGAAAAAGCGATCGGAATTACAAAGTCGAATATTATTATAACGCTGCGATGTGAATTTCCATTCTAATTGAGGCTTTCCGAAGAAAGAATTCGTCTCGTTCAAGTAAACGTATTTGTAATTACAAAAGAACTTCTCTCGATACATAAAGAAAATCGCTCATTCAAACATATAATTATATGTTATAATAATGTATCTCAAAGAATGAATAGTGTTTGTACGTTTAGATTGTTAGAGTCCATAGCAGATGTATTTATAGAAAAAGACGCATGCTCGTAGCGGGGGAGTTGGTTGTCATTTTGAAAAGCCAGCATATAATGCCATTAAAAATGATAGCATTATTGTAAAAGTAATATATTATGAAACAACGCCTTTCGTACAAAAGCGAGAAACGAGCGCGAGCCTCGCGCAGTTTCATAAAAAGCAAAGTTTATATAAAAAAAAAGCTGCGAAAAAAAGGGAAAAACTGACAGAGAAAAGCCCCGACAAAAGTAGTCCTCCGAGAGGAGGCAGAAAAGAGGAAAACTCGATGAGAAGCCATCGTCGCGTAATCAATGGCCGCGCACTCGCGTCTATATTCTCTCTCTCTCTCTCTCTCTTTCTCTACCTCTCGAGTCCTATAATACTCTCTTTTTTCCATCCCTCCCGCGAAACAAAAGCAGGCGAGTGTATAGGAGAGGAGCGCCGGCATTAAGAGCAATTCCCAAAGTAAAAAGGATCCGACGCTAGCACGCGCGTCGAGGAAATAAGAGGAATCGACTATACAGTTTCGCGTGGCGGGCAAAAGGGGCGAGCGCGCGTCTGACTCGAGCCCGTCCCTTTCTACTTGAGAAACTCTTGCTCTCTTATTCCCTCTCCTGCCACCGCGCGCTACAGCGAGCTCGCGCATAATGAATTCAACAATCGCGAAGAACTCGAGTTTTCATTTCGAGCCCATTACGCCCCCATCCTCCCCTCGGCTCCCCTTAACAATTTATTATACATGCCTCCCCCCATATATCTCTGCATTTTTCCCTCGGTCTACGCTTCTTCTTTCCCGAGGCTCCGCGCGACGCTGCTAACTACCAACGCGCCGCTCTATAATAAACATCTTTTCATCCGATGCGTGTAGGTAGCATGAGAGAGAGGGAAGAGAGTTTTGAAGCTGACGGCAAAGTTTCCGCACGCGCCAGGACAATTAAAAAGACGCGTAACGACGCACGTCCGACTGTTTATCGACCGGCAGTGCCCGTCCATTCGCGTAGAGAGATGTCACGGGTGACTCGTTTATGTCCCACACGCGTCGACTCGATCAAAGGGGAGCTTATTTTAATTCATTACTGGCTTTTTCTTTCTCTGTAACGCTGTCGCGGATTCTTTCTGTTACGAATCTTTTTTTTTCGCATAAAATGAGTGAAAAGCTCGCATGAGAAGTCAAAAACAGCAATCAACTTTAAAAAACGTCGCTCCGCTATTTTTTTCCCGTCCACAAAACCGAGAATATAAAGTTAAAGGTTGCGTCGGAATAGAAAAGCCAGTAAGGCTCTAAATTGAAAGCAGCTTCCTTTGTTTTCCTCCCAGAATCCTCGGCGAGCTCGACAACTTGCATGTTTCAAATAGTAACGAAATCCCCGCGGTTCGAGCTCTTTCCTCGGTTTGTATATGTTTTTCGCGAGCGAATTCCTTCCTTGCGCGACGCAGCCGCGGTGCTCACTCGTCGAATGAAGCTTCGAAAAGTATGCACTAAAGCGATCCTAATTACCGTGGCGCTGGCTAAAGTATAGTGCGTTTTATATATATATATATGTATATAATGTAATACGGTTTTCGTTTAGTGTGCAGCAGAGCCGTGACCGCAACGCGCAGTAAAGGCGCACGTAATAATGCCATTGTGTCGCCTCGTGCTCTACGGTGCAGCCACAAAGCCATTTTTTCTTTGAGAATATTTTTCGTTCCGAATAAGCGAGATAAAAGAAATCTTTCATTACCGTTTAGCGAATTCCTGCCCCTCCCCCGCTACTTGTCCGAGAGAGAATTATAATAGAGTCAAAGTTACAACGTCTACTTTTACTCTCTCAAATGCCGCGCAAATTATAACGATGACGACTGCGGTACATATTCATTTCGACAGAAGGTTGTTCACCTAAACCCGGGATGGCCTTTATAAATAATAAATAAACGTTTTAACGGAAAATCATTTAGACATTTGTTATAGCTGAAACGATATTACGTTCAATTTATTTTACCTTTTGGAATAACGTAGTAGCTTACAAATTATTCGTATTTATACACAATATGTAATATAATCGAAATACATGTAAACTCTTAATATTTATTAAATATTTGTTATGTAGTATAACGAATATTAAATTTTTATCGCGTGACTGACGCGAACATTTTTCCATTTCTTAGAAATTACTATAACAAAGACATAAACTTGATAAATGTAGTAAAGTTAATGGAAATTTTCTCCTCGTTCAACGGTCGATAGATGTTGTTTTGTAAGTGGATAAAAAATGTAAAATTACTACTATTTTATATATAATCACTCAATAAAAATCGATTTCGTGAAGTCAACGAACGATTGTGTCTTTCACAGCGGAAACATTCAAATTTTTCAGCATTTCTTAAAAGTAATAACAGTCTTATTATTCACTTAATAAAATATATTTGTCAATTGTTGGGACGTCGGCAGGGTAATCAATTAAAAATCACCCCTAAGACCTTGCTTGATATTCTGAATAAAGTATTGATTTAATAAAGGATAATACAAATTGTACAATAAGTTGATTACGGAAATGCAATTTTAAATTGGAAACTGTCCACTTTTTCAATACAAATCCTTGATTTACTTACATTATAAAATTGATTAAATAATTGACGAAATCGATCGGTTGTTTGGGAAATTCAAGAATCGTATACAATTTAATTGCTTCCTACAGTGTGAGTTATATCGCTTTATAATGAAGACAAAGAAATTATGTAGCGGTTTACTCTCAGAGACAGAGTTCGATGGCGGACTATGATTTTAAAACAATGAAAACTCGGATTAAGTGTACACGTGAATGATTTTCCGACTGGAGATATACTGGCCACGATCGAGACCTCAACTCACATCATCAATAATACATAAATCAACCTGGCTGACTCGCCTCTTTGCAGTTTATAACGCCAATCAATGTAGCGGATAACATCAATTTATACACACTCACTAGCGATCGGTCCATCTGATAGGATAACCAATTTAGCTTGATAAAATCATCGATATCAGAGGTGGGCGTTTTTCAGTTTTTTTCCCCCCGAAAATGACAAAATATTTACTTTTGTTTGTATTAAATTTTCGTTAGGCAAATATTTTTCCGAGCCTGACGGCGAAAGTCGCGCTACGCAAACCGAATACGCTACAGTAAAATAGATTTGGTCATTAAATACACCACTAAATTTTCCATTCCATCCCGTAAAGTTGATTTAAAGAATTCCGCCCCATTTTTATATGGAGATTGGAAAAAAGAAAAAAAAAAGGAAGAAAACAAACAAAATCATAAAACGAGACGAAATTGATTTATTTATGTTTTTGCTCGGTCAAAAAAGTTTTATTTTTTTGCTCCAAGTCGATATATACATATGCGAAGAGACTTATAGTGCAGTAACGGGTGCACGCACCGCGAACAATGTTTTTTCCGTCCAGCCGTCCTCGCGCGTTGTTTAAACTTTTTCCCGAATTTTTCCGCCAATCGAGAAAAACCACAATAAAACTTGCGAGTGAGGCTAATTTCGACTTGCCGCCGCGACTGCACTCTGCAAATAAGTAAAAAGGAGATCTTGCAGCGGAAGTAGCCCACCTCTGCGATCGTATATGATTCGTATAGAGAGAGTGAGAGTGTGTCTCTGTGTCTCTCGTCGTGCGAGCGAGCCGAATCGATATATAAGAGAGGGGCCGGGGGGTAGGGAGAAATTATGAGCGGCACAGGTACAGCGGAGAGAAGATATATAAATGGCGAAAGGTGTGCGAGTCTGTATATGTATAGGTGTGTGTGTG
>JAPYZP010005106.1:0-16598 GCA_030522985.1 Torymus sinensis
AGATGTGCGTTACTGTTAGATATCGTAGCTCCCGTCCCCCGTCCTAGTGAGTATATCAGAAGAAATTGCACAGGTAAGAGGAGTGTATGTGTATGTGCGGAGTTGATGAGGTGCAGAGAATTAGAAGAGAATACATGTAAAATGAGAGCGATGAATCATTTGTCGGATGGCAGAAATTTTATGCGTGCTCCGGATGGGCAAAAGACAGTGATAATTTTGGTTGGATTTTGATTCAAGTAATTTTTTTGATAAAATTTTGTTTTGGACCTAATGGTTGCTGCTAATAAGAGAGAAAGAGAGATTAAAAGTTATAACTGGTTAAAAGTTATTAGTAAAAAGATGCGAGAAAAGCAAACTTCGTCAGATTCTGATTAATTTAAGAAAGTGGTAAAAATAAATAATAGTAAAAACCATTTCAACGTTAAAAGCAAGTTAATCTTTAAAAAGTATATAAAATTATCAAAGTACCACTGTCTCCTTAAAAAAAATGTAAAATAAAACAAAGCGAGAAAAAGCAAAAAGTAGCTTCGCCGATGAAGATATCACGCGTTGCTTCTCCCTCGTGAAAAGTAAAAAAAGTGAGGGGGAAATTTTGTCAATTTAACAACGACACAGCCTGGCTTATCGTTAAATTAACAAAACTTTATTTATCGACTTACATTTTTACAAAGGTAGACTTATGTAAAACAGCGTCGAGTCTACTTGTACTTGCATCTTTTACAACTGTCCCTATAGTTTTTCTCATATCTTTTTGTCATTTCGTTTAATTTGAATATATGTATAGAGGAAGAAGTTCGTCGTGCACAATTTTTGCCAGCGCTTTCACGTCTATATTTTCTTTATCTGCACGTAAAATTCAGCGATATTACACGTCCGTGTGTATTATACTTATGTGATCAAGCCAAATAATAAGTGTATCCTCCTTCGAGATTTATTTTTTCATTCTTTTTATTAAAAAAGAAAAAGACACTTCTCTAAAGAGATAAAAAATAAGAAGGAAGAGAAAATAATATATATATATATATATATGACATTTTGTACAGCGAAGAAAAAAACAATGATTTTTTCACAAGTTGAACATAGATGGTAAAATGAGCCTTATAATAAAGCACTAGACCATTTTCATCGTACTGGAAATTTAATTTCTCACTTACGACCTCCTTATATACGCTCTACTCTCTCTCTCTCTCTCTCTCTCTCTCTCTCTCTCTCTCTCTCACTCTCTCGGCTAACTCGATTTTAAATGCACTCGCCACAAGCCCCCCCACGATGTTCCCTACATTTCACAAGATATAACAAAGAGAAATAATAAAGATAATATATATAAAATAATATATTATAATAATGCAATAATAATATATAAATGTACAGCATGTTTTCTTCATTAATCGACCATATTTGATTTAAATTAGGATAGGAGCTAAGAAACTAAGCGGGGGGATAAAAAAAATTACAATTAAGTTTCTTCTCCAATATGATACACTGGCATGGTCGCGTTCTCATAATGCTCGCTTAAAAATAAAATTAAAGGGAAGAAGAAAATGAAATAATAATAATAAAAAAAAAGATAAACAAGAGTCTCAATGGAGTGTCCACTGTGTGTGTCGCACAACACAATTATCGCAAACTCATTGTATTATCAAAATATTACACTTCGCAAATCGAATGATTAGCTTGATTCAATGTTTTGTATCAATAATAATTTTAATAATCATCAATATATAATATAATATAATATAATAATAATAATAATTAATAATAATCAATAAATTTATATTAGACAAGTGAGTTATTAATAATAATAATTATTATTACCGTAATCATAGTTTTTTTTTAAATATTTACAGTGTTATGACATACGCAGGGGCCCCCGCCACCATTTTGGCTAAGTTATTATTATAGCTACACAATTTGGGATGGTCTGTACACGCACGGAGGTGGAGCGGGGGAGGGAGAGTGTAAGGGAGAGATAGATAGATAGCTCAATAGGTAGATAGATGGATAGAGATAGGTATTGGAGTACACAATGAGAAGCAAATATAGAGGGGCAGAAAAGTAAAAGGATAGAGGCTTATACAATCTGGAGATAGAAATAAAAGAGAGAGAAAGAGTGAGAAAAGCAGAGATAAGAGTAGAGAAGAGAGTTAGTTATAGTCGTAGGGAGGAGGCCCCCCGAGTTCTCGTTAATTCATCCAATTATTCGGCCATCGAAAAATTAATCAACACGATTTCTCATTATACTTTTCGATTCTTTCAATAATATAAATCCTCCCACGTCATCATTATATAATCACTAGCAAATTAGCAGCCTGCGTTTAGTTTGTTTTTTTATTTTCACGTCTCTCAGCAAGTTTTGTCTATCGCGACGATCGTTAAACACACACCATAACACACATACTTCTCTTTCGTTCTTTTGCGCCTGTCTCGCGCGCGGCGGATATATATGTGTATATATATATATATTAATATATTTGGTTGCGCTCTCTCTCGCTCGCTCAGCACGTGTCTCTCTCTCGTTCCTATTGTTAGTAGGGGAGGTGCGCTTACGCGCGCGCGCGTCGTCATCGTCGTCCCTACAGCCGATATCAAACCAAACACATACATACATACGTATACACACACACACACACACGCACGTATACACGCGGAACACACTACAATTGTTGCCTCAAGCCCTTGTCCTTCCTATGTACGCGAATTAAGAAACGCCGAGAATTATGCCTAAGCTAGTCGGTTGTGGATTGGTTTTAAGTTTTTTCTTTCTTTCCATTCGTAATAATCTTGTAAAATCTTTTTTTCTTTCATATAATAGTTACTACAAGGTTTGCGGCCGATAGGTAACCGTAAAATTTTTCGTCTTTTTTATATACTTTTTCGTACTCGCGTTCTAGTGCTACTCTGCTCCGATACGTCCCGTGATACGGATGCTTCGCGCAGTTACTTCTGTATCATAGTATTTTGTTTGTTTAATAACAAATGACCTTATGATCTAACATATTCGCTTAATAACTCTGATCTCTAGAAACTCAATTGTCTTTACTTACTTCATCGTTTCGCGCTGCACTCACATATTGTTCACTTATTTGTTTATTTTTTTATCTATTCTCTCTAGCTTAATTTAAAACATTACAATGCGTGGATTGTTGATCCTGTGATCCATCGTTATCATTTTTTATCTCTTAATAATCGTCCTTTTGCATCGTACAAGAAAATTCATCCTATTTATCTTTGCATTTTGTCACAATAATATATAATACATATACATAATGGTAATAACTGCATAGTCGCTACAGTAGTATTATTTTGCTTTTTTCTCATCATTCTTGAATTATTTAATAATTAATTAACGTTAAGTATACACAACACATTTGTACGATTTTACTTTAAATCTGCGCTCACGCGATCAGCAGCAGCGAAAAATAATGTATATATAGAAGAAAGACATATGAGGATAAACGGTATATTAAAATTGCTTATATGGTGTGTACGAGAGTGTTTCCTCCTCGTCTCGCGCCCGCACGCGAAACGAGCGAGAGAAAATAAAAAACTAGAAGGGGAGTCTGATGTAGGTGGGACACACATCGTGTGTGTATGTGTGTATGTGTGTTGGTGTGTGAGTGTAGAATTTCTTTAAAATAATTTATATATATATATGCATAGTCTGTCATTGTTCACACGCGTAACACGCTATGTCTTTTTATTACTTTAATTTCCGCGATATTTTTATCTTTTTTCATCATTGTTTAAAAGCCCGCTTTAGGAAATATGTTCGTTCGCTTGCTCTATCTCTTCCATCCGCGTTACTCTAATCCTTCTTCTTCATACATACACCTACATATAAACGAGACGCACACGTTTACCGCACACAGACGCACTCACGCACACCCATACACCAACGCACGCTCACGCGCGCGCGCGCGCGCACACGCACATACATACTCGCGAGCGCACGCACGCACGCGCAAACATATATGGATATATATATATAAACGAGAATTTCGGCGCATCATCGGCATCAAAATACAAAAAGTAAAGAGAGAGAAAGAGAGATGACGAGCGAGAAGGAGGCAAAGAGGTCGCGCGAGAAGGCAACTCGCGCCCTACATAATGTCATCGCGGACTATCCCACTCGCCGGAACGGAAAAGTCACGCGCCGGGCGTCCGCACCCCGTTCCTTTCTTTTGAAGGCAAAAAAACTCACGTCACTGTCGCGCGACCTCTTTCCTCCTCCCCCTCCTCTCCCCCTCCGGCTACGCAGCGCTCGCGCAATATCTTTTATATATATAATATGTATAAACTATACAACACTGTCCAGGGGTGGGGGCCCTCCCACCGCGTGCGGGGTGGCAAACCTCTCACACCTGCGACGACAACGTCACAACAACGACTTCAGCTGTCCGACGCGCACTGGCCGCCGCTGTAACTGCTGTCGCTGCTGCTAGAACTACAACCACCGTGTGTCACGACAACAGTCACTACAAGCCTTCGACGAACTTGGAGAGCTGGTCCTGCGGTGTCATAGGGGTGACGTCGTTGGCGTCCTGGCCGCCCGTCGCGCTGCCCGGCGCAGCGGGCGACGGATGGTGGGGCATCGTCGAGGGGTGTGGTCCGCCCGCCGGCTGCGAGCCCGCTGCTGCCTGGCTAAGTTGCGAGAGCATCATCTCGCTGGGACCTCCGAGCTCGTGGGCCGGCGAGTGCGTCGGCGTGGCGTGGCCTCCGCCGCTCGGATGGTGATGAGGCGAGGGTACGGGATTAGCACGGGGCGACGGTACCGGCTGGTTGCGCGGCGATGGCACCGGCCTCGGCGATGGGTTCGGCTGGGGCGAGCGTATCGGTGGCGGCGAGCGCACCGACTGCATTAGCTGCTGCTGCACCGAGATGCCAGGTGGGCCCATCACACCCTGGGGCGACGGCACCGGCGGCGGCGTGGGCTTCAGACCCGGCTGCCCGTATGCCTGATCACTGAAGCCGCTGTAACCTGCAAATACATACGCATACACGTCAGTTGTCATTGATTGTGTTATTCTGAACTATTGATATGAATTCGTCAAGAGACAAGGAGTTGGAAGGCTTACCCAACATAGGCGGCCTGATGGGCCTCTGTTGACCGTAGGGTGGGGCGGATGGCTGAGTGAAAGGCTGAGATCCAGCAGCCGCAGCTGCCGCCGCTTGTTGCTGCACCGCCGCTTGCTGCTGATGCCTCTGCAGCAGCAGCATCTGTTGTTGCTTGTACCACTGTTGTTGCTGCTGTTGCTGCTGCGTTTGCTGCTGCTGCTGCTGTTGGGGCTGCTGTTGATGCTGCTGCTGCTGTTGCTGCTGCTGTTGTTGATTCAGCATAGCTTGTATCTGCATGCGGCCTTGCTGCGTTTGCTGCTGCTGCTGTTGCTGCTGTTGCTGCTGCTGTGGCGAGATCATGTGCAGGCCGAGCTGTTGTTGCTGCTGCTGCTGCTGTTGTTGTTGCTGCTGCTGCTGCTGCTGCTGAGATTGGCCAGGACCGAGAGGCCCAGCGCCACCAGCTTGCTGGCCCGTCTGCTGTTGAAGAGCCATTGCCTTTTGGTATTGAGAAAATTAGGAAGGTTAGACTTGCGAGTTGTACTCATCGTATGGGTGAATATTTTACAACGACCGCAGAATTCCCTCGTATAGTGTGAATGCAATGAAAATTAATTTTGATGTGTACTTACTTGGCGCTGTTTAATGCAGGCAGCCATGAGGGGTGGATTGCTCTTAAGTATATGGAGTATTTGCTTTTGTTGCTCGGGAGTGTTGGGACTACGTAGGGTCTGCATCAGCTGCAGCAGGGCCTGCTTGCCCGCCGCCGCTTGGCCGACCTGGCCCGTGGGATTACCCATGACACCGGGCTGCCTGGGCATTTGAGCGCCCATGCCGCCCATGCCACCCATCCCCGGTTGGCCTTGCTGCTGCTGCTGCTGCGGCGCCTGCTGCTGCTGTTGCTGCTGTTGTTGTTGCTGCTGTTGTTGCTGCTGTTGTTGTTGTTGTTGTTGCAGAAGCTGCGGCGCCTGCTGCCTCAGAGCTGGATTCTGTTGCATCACAGCATTCGGCTGGTACCTGAAGTTCAGCGTATTGCTGCTGTTTCGAAAGAAAGCAAAGAAGATTCATAATTATACAAGATTCTTAATATAATAGAGGATTAGTATTTCAGCATGTCGCCTGTATTAAATTTTTTGGCAATTATATTGAACGGGTGCTTACTTTGGTTGCCATTGGTCCATAGAGATGAGGTGGGTGCCACCGGGATTGGACATCTGTACGGGCATAGGCCTTTGCATCTGTGGTGGTGGCATGACACCGCCAGGCTGACCGGCCACCCCGACCCCGACGCCGACACCGACGCCAACACCGGGCGTGACCTTGCCGTAGCCAACATGGGGCGCCTGCTGTCGTGCTGCCTCCTCCTGCACCTGCTTAACCACCTGGAGTACGTGGGCGGGCGGCGTCTGGGGGGCGGGTTTCATGCCGATACCCGGCTGATGATGGGGCGAGGGCAACGAGGTCGGACTTATGCCGGGCTTCATCACCGCGCCCGTCGACATTGCGGGATTCGGTGTCGACGGACCCGACTGCAGGGCCGATTCCGAGCCCGTCGGTCGTTGGTTCGTCATCACAGCCATTCGTCGTCTAAAAATAAAGAAAAAATTTAATTTTAATGTCATTTTTTTTCTTTATTTTTTTTTTTTTTTTTTAATAAGGTTGATGTTGTCGCAGAAAGGCACAGCGCACTTCGCCTCCTGGCACAAACTCGCGTGATGACAGCAAAGGGCGACGAGCTGCTTGCAGATCGGGCATGCGCCGCTCGTGCGCCTCTTGCAGGTCTTTATGTGCGTCACCACCCTCTTCATCCTTTGGCAGCTTGCTAACCGACAGTTCGCGTCCTTGCACTGGCACGCGTGCACCAGATGCTGTATACACCTCTGTATCGAGAACCTTCGTGCCTCCTGTTGGAAATGGAGCGAGAAAAAAACGTTTTTTGTAAACTTTGCGATATATTCAAGAAAAAAAAATATTTTATTTGAGAAAAAATGTTTATCCTTCAACTTTCAACGACACAACGAAAAAAATAATTTTATTAAAAAATGAAGAATTAAAATGTTAATTTAAGCAAAAATTCTGAATAAATTTTATTTTATAAATAATTATTTTGTTAATGGACATTTTTTCGTATTTTCGGAGCGCTGCTATCGTACAAAGGAAATCGTTATAAAAAAATACCATGTCGAAAAATTTATAAAATAAACGATTCCAATTCAAAAGATTTATTTGAAATAATTTTAAAAGAACGTTTATATACGAAAAGAAACCATAATAACGATTTGTTAGCGTCAATTGTTGCGTCTTAAAAAATTACGAAAGTGCGAAGTTTTTCAGTCAATATGGCGCACAAGTATAACTTGTGAACATATATATATTCTAGATATAGGTATACAGCGCAGCCTTGTGATGCCATCAGCTCCGCCATCTTGGCTACAAAAGCGTCGCATTTTACTTGCGCCGAATGCTCAGACGTATAAATTTGTCGCATTGCAAACCGATTTTATTAATAAAAATTACAATATTTATATCTATTTTCATGTTTCGCGTTATTCTACAGCTATTTTAAATAAAAAATTGACTGTCGAGAAAAAATTAATAAAAATAATCTTGAATAATATTTTTAAAGACTGTTGCGATTTAGGTGAAGTATAGCATTGATATTGCATTGTATGAATTAAAAATAACAAAGAATGACTTTTAACTTTCTATTGTTAATTACTAAATTATTATTTTTCTTTGAAATTTAAAGACATGCACTATTTCTGTAACTTTCACGAGTAACCATTAAAGGAATTAAATTACAAAAATATATTGGCAAAAATATAGTACTTACCGTCGGATTGACTTGTTTTGTATCTGTCGGCGATGAACCGTCGTCCAAGTCCAAACCAAGTTTCTCCATAAGGTGTGGATGACCTTCTTTTTCTTTACAACTTAGACACAAATCGAAGTCCTGTAAAAAATTGAAAACAAGATTGATTAAAGATCTTCTTAATATGTAGAATCCTTTATAATAACATTATAGGACTGTTACTCATAATGCTCAAAGAAATTTGAGAATAGAATTAACTAAAATCAACAGTTAGAGTTATTTTAAAAGAATAAAAGAAAAATTAATATAAAAAAAGCTATACTCACATCACACACGGTACAGTGATACCTCGTCTCGACGTGACTCTTACACTTATTACAATTGTATACAAATTTATCTGAACCTTGATTGTGTAATTCATATAACATGGACATCGAGCTAAATTTCGCTCTTCTAAGGGATGAGAATTCGTAATGCTTTTCTTTTGCCATCGTAAGGAAAGCATCGCGACCATCCATCAAATCACAATTGAGTATTGGATCTGGGTCTTGGATTGGCTGTACACAAACAATACAACATTAATTTTTCAAAGAAACGTTCAAAATATTGTTTTAATATCCAATTTCCATTTTCTGAAACTTACCGCTAAACTAGCCGCACTTTGGGCACTGTGGAGTCTGATAACGAAAAATACTTCTTTATGTTTCTCCATAGTGGCGAAAATTTTAGCTGAGAGATCATTTCCAGTTTGTGGAGTATTCGACTTTTTACTGTTCTTTCTTTGATTTGCTTTGGACTTGTTGGACTTTTTCGCCTTCTTCTGTCCTTTCTTCTTGCCATCAGGTCCAGTTTCTGAATCCTCAGACAGGGAGAAAATCTGCAATCCAAGTAGAATTTTTTAACAACATCTTTCTTCGTAACAAGAATTTTGATTAATTTCTATTTAAAATTTCAACTGTTAGTGTACTCACGTTAGCAGCAGCCGCGGCCTCCGCAGCTTCGGCCTGCTTGCGTTTCTCCTCTTCTTCTTGGTTCAATTCCTTTATGCTCTCTTCGAGAACGTTAGGCCAGAAATCACCTTCGAAATAGGGTAGATCCGCAGCAGACGACAATTTATCTTCCATGGCTTGTTTTAAGATGTCCTGAAAAATAAGATAAATCATATTTTTTATAACTGTGCACTAGAAATGTCACGAAGAAGAAAGAAAAGTTAAAGGTGAAAAATGTTATCCATTTAACCTATGTCCGAATCATGATGTGTCATAAGAACATTAGCTTTTTAATGGAAACATTACTTTAAGTCTCACTAGACACCCGAGTGACAATATTAACAAACAGGTAACACTGAGACTAGAGCTGCTCTTACCAAAATGCCATTTTTAATTAAGTAATTTCATATTAATGAACAATGATTTATATCAAAATGAACAAAAAAAAGTAATGTTTGAAATGCACTCACTTTGTAATCCAATACTATTCTTTCCACGATGCCTTTATCTAGCATTTTCTTGTACCATTCTTGTAATCTCTTGGGCTTTGGAATTTTCTGATCTCCAGGATGGCAGTGGAAAATGTAATCGTCACCTTCAGACGGCGGACACGCCCAAATGTGAGCCATTGTGTAACCAAGTTGCTTAGCGTAATCCAGATAACCAAGCAGAATCTCGTGATAGACTGCCGTCCTGAACTGCCTGGGCCTGAAGAAGTGCACCGAGTCGAGATAGGCGATGTAGACCCGCCTCGTATTGGGCGGCGTGCACTCGCTGCCGTACTCCTGCACGTGCATGCCAAAGAAGCAGACGTCCGTGCCGTCGACTTCCTCAAAGGCAAACAGCGCTTTGGCGCGATATGGAAACTCGCCGGGCATGTCACCGTTGTCGACAAAACGACTCCTCATGCCTGGTTTCACCTCCACAACCTTGTCGCTCGAGGCGACGACGCGTATCGCCACCTCGCCAGCGCCTGCCTCCTTCTTCTTCAGGAAGTTATTTACCCGGGTCTCGATGTACGTGCCGAGCTTCGTCGTGGGTAGCCGTTTCGCGCTGAACTTGTTCTCCTTGCGCTTCGAGGCCTTCTTCTTCAAGCAATTATCACAGGTATATCTGGAATGAGAGAAACAACAAAGATGTGCGTTATAAGGCGTTGTTATATTTGTTACGTGTGGAATAATTCTATCGAGTATTTTGGAAACTCACCCCACTGGCCAAATAGCTTCCATGTGTAGCACGCATATTTGATGTACTTTCCTGCCACAATCTGTACACATGACAAATGGTTCTTGCTCCAAATGATCGTTTTTCATTTCTTGAAATTCTTCTTTTTTAATGACACTGAAAAGAATTTATTATTCAGACTAAATGTTGATTGTGCAAATACTTTTATATAAAGGTCCTAAAGTTTCAATTTGTAAGTTTATTTTCAAGATTTATTCTATTTTTTGATAGCTTAAATAAAGTTTTATAATTTGAATTCATCTTTTAGTTAATGTAATTTAAATTTCACTAAAGTTCACTCATTTTCACTACAAATTCTGTAAGGACTTTTTTTTTGAAAAATCAAAAATAAGAAGAAAATACTTACGTTTGTGGCTGTGTGGGATCGTCGCCTAACGTCACCGTATCTCCAGGAATGTCGTTGAAACATTTTTGACAGAAGGTGTATCTGTCAGAAACAAGACCATATGACTTTACACTATTTGCATTAAACATCCGATTTTTAATCCAAAATGAAGGGGTTTTATCGGACATTCGGATTATTATTTATTTCATTGTTTTTTTTGTTCATGGGTATATGAATCGTTAGTCATGTTTACGCAGGTGAATGTGATTTCGTAAGTCCAGCAAAACGTGCACAATTTTTTTCGGGGGCGGCATTCCACAATCGATGAAGGATGAATATGTATGGAGGTGCATTATTTCGTATTTGTTATTTTTTGTTGATGTTTCGGATTGCCAATTGATAATTTGCGGTCCGTTATTGTGAGTGCAATTTTTAATGGTGAACGATTCGTATGTTATTTTTTTTTATTTTCCGATTATTTCGTTATGATAATTATGCGATTCCATTGGTAATTCGGTATAATGCCGATATTCAGTCAATCATCCGAGTGTCCAAGCAACCAATTGATTTGCGATCGATGTCGAAGAGGTTGTGGCATAAGGAGAAGCGAGAGAACGTAGGCAACACAAGAAGCAAGCGGCAAACACGGATTGTGATGTGTGCATGTGTGCGCAATCCGTGGAGGTGGTTTTTGAAGGGGGTACATACAAAGAAGAGAACAATAGTGCCATGGTTAGACAAATAATACGTTGTAAAAACACAAGTTAAATGTTACATATGCAAATAAAATAAAACTTTATAATATCATACAATATCCTTTTTTATGTGGAATATTTATACATATGTGAAATTTAATCTCGGAGTAAGGTGCTTCAGATCAAAAATTTAAAAATTTTTTACGTACTGAAACTCATTGCAAATTCTGTAATATATGATAGGCAAACATTGAAATTAGTCTAATTTCTTCTCATAAAATGAATGATATAGAAGCTTGATGAAAAGTTGATGGATTTTTTTTTCTTAAGTATAAAATTCGTGAAAGTACTGTAAGGCAATTCTTAGATAACGTTATATAGTGGTGCATTTGATTCATTGAAAACCTTTATAATCAAGCCTTATAAAACTTTCTGCATTTTTAATGATGCTAAATTTTGAAGTGAAGTACCTTGATGACATTCTTACAGTTAACTAATGAATCAAATTTCACAAATAATTAGAATGACTTCAGTGTTAATAAGATATCCTTAGGACTTAGTAATTACGAAACAATGTGAGGTAACATAAAAATGAATGTAATAAAAAGCTTATGTTTTGCGAATGCAGAAAGGCATTAATGGTGCCTTATTATGACTGAAGCTTTGTAAAGGAAGGCTAAACAGAAAAACTTATACATCATTCATTTAAATGTGACATTTATTACTAATTCATATTTTATAGACATAATTTTTTTGAAACAAACGACATTCATCTAAGACAAATATTGAGTATCTGTTTCTATGTATGTAACCTTCCTTAGTATAATGAATTTGTGCTCCAATGAAATCTTAGATATCTTTCAGGCAAGGTGACTAGCCCATATTAGCTAAGAAGCCAAGACGGGTTAATTAATTAGCCTTCCAAATCAAACTGGTGCACACCATATATACCCACACGTCGTTCACGAAATGAAAACAAAGGGAGAAAATGTACCGGATAAGTTGTCTATTTATAACGTATTAGAAGACACTAAGGGGCTAGAACTATCGTGTTTTATTAATACAGATATACCTTAAGTATGCTACGAGGATGAATTTTTTATTCTATTCGTGCATGGTGTATGGATAAATACATATGTGATGAGTTGTATTTGAAGAAAATTTTGTTGTACTTCTTCAACACTAATGTCTCAATGTTATTGCATCAATGACTCTAATAAAAAATTCTCTTCAAATACGTATTTACTTAATATAAAAACTGTACAATGTGAACTAAACTTATGTATTATATAAGCAGAAACGTAAAAGAAAAACTGACCTGTTTTGGTAAGAGTAGTATTTAGCGTCCCTTGGAATTGTGCAGAGTTGTTTACCATAACAGCATAGTACTTGAGGATTAAACGTGTACTTTCTGCCGCAACAATAACCTAGTGCTTGCATCACAGGATCAATTTCTTTTTCGAAGACCTCCGATAACTATAAAGACGAATTTTCATTATTATCAATGCGTTCAGAACCATGCTTGTTATACAAATTAAAGACACATAATAGCACAAAGCTAACTAACCTTTGTACAATATCTATAAACTTTGGAAGTCTTGCGATTGTATAACCAGGCGTTCTCGAACATCATCCACACATCGTCGACGTACTGCCAGGGATCGCTGTACTGGCCCGTGTCGAGTTTCCGCTTGATCGTCGACAGGTCCATGGGCTTTTTCACGATATCGAAGTAATCAGGTATGGCTAGCGCCTGCGGATCAACGGGCTGTCGGAACGGTAGCGACTCCGGATCCTGCCTGTATAGCTTCTCGAGGGTCGGCATGAGCGCCTGCCTCAGCTCGTCGGGTTTGAACAGGCAAACCGGTGGTTTCTTGTCGGTCGAACTAGTGCTTGATGGTATTGGCTCCGGCATCGCCTGCTTTATATCACTACTCGACGATTCTTGGCTCATACCCGAGACCATCTCCTCTTTAATGCCCGATTCCTCCTAAAAGCGAAATTTCATTCGTTAGTAAGGGTCATATTAATTGTGAATTTATCACAATGTCTGAAGAATTCCTTTTTACCTTTATCGTGGTAGAGCCGCTAGCGTCGCCGGCTCCCTCCTCCATGGGCTCCTGCTTGATCTCAGTCTTGATTTGCATGCTGCTGGACGTCATGTCGTTGTTGACGTTTTTTCCAGTGCCGCTACCACTATCGGATCTACCCTGGCCACCTTCTTCTTGATCCATCTCCATCTTCACGTTCGTGTCCTCTTCCATGTTGTCGAGTTTTCCCTTCTCGTTGTTCGTGACGGGACTGGGTGAGTTGTCCTGATCTAGGGCTGCCGTGATCGCAGCCATCTGCGACGACATGGATGAGGTGCGGGGCGCGTTCAGAGCTGCGCGCTCTTGCGTGCTCATGCCCTTGCCCAGACCCGCGGGGGACGGAGTCGTGCTTGGATGCGGAGGCGTTTGATTGGCGCTTGCCACCTGCGAGGGCGTCATCAGCGAGGGCACGAGAGGCGTGTTGGGCGTGGAAGTCACCGACTGTGGGCCGTTGGTCATGGGCGCGGCACCGGGACTGGGTCCGCTCGACGCTGGCGGTGGAATCGTCTGGGGCGTCGAGACCGACAGTCCAGTGTCGTTCGGCGTCGTCGCCGAGAGCGGACGATTGGCGAGGAACTGTTGTTGCTGCTGCTGACTCTGCTGCTGCTGGTTTTGTTGCTGCTGCTGCGACTGCTGCATGCCGCTGAAGGGAGATGGCGCCTGGGGTATCGACGACGCCGTAACGTTTTGACTCGCCGTGCTCGTTGGTTGCGCCTGCTGTTGCGCGGCTTGCACCGCCTGCGCTGCTAGTCTCGCCTTCATGATGTCCGTAAATTGGCTCTGATTGTGGATGGGCGAACTGTTGGATAGACCCGTCGTGCCGTTGGACGTGGGGAATTGACTAGTCGTCACGGATGCCGTGGTTGTGGTGAGGTTCGCTTGGGACATCTGGGCCTGACCGAACGGACTCAAACCCGGATTGGCCACCATGTTAGGGGTCGGCACGGATTGGCCGTTCGGGCTTGGACCCGCCGGACCCACCATCATGCCTTGCTGCTGCTGCTGTTGTTGCTGCTGCGCTTGAGCCTGCTGCTAAACATAGAGAAAAATGTTTTTGTAATATTCCTTGTCTCATATAAAAAAACGTTGTAATATAAAAATTATTGTTTTGTAGATGAGGAGACTGAACCATATGCACCGAGAATAGGCTGACACAGGCTAATTAACCTTCCGCTTTAGTATCGCGCGCCAATTTAATTCGCTTCTTACACCAAGAGAGAAGTAAAGTAGCAATTTAGCGCGCTAAACACTAAAAAAAAAAAAAAAAAAAATGTTTCAAGATCCTTACCTGCGCCTGCTGGGCCTGAACCTGTTGGGCCTGGACCTGCTGTGCCTGCTGATTGAACTGCATGTGATTGTGGGGAATACCCATACCCGCGAGTCCGAGTTGGCCCATGCCCGGCGAGTGACTGCGCAGCGTCGGCTGGACGGTGCCGATGGGCCGGGGCGCGCAGGGCCTCAAACTCGGGCCCGGTGTGCCCGGGGCCTGTTGCTGTTGTTGCTGCTGTTGTTGAAGCTGTTGTTCCTTTCGCTTTTGACGTTTATCCTCTACAAATTATCGCGATACATGTTTTAGTTTACTCGTGGTTCCCATAGTAAATGCCAACATTGGCAGGGAATATGATTTTTGATGATTTGTGGTAAGGTGACTGACCCTTGATAGTGTGCAAAACTAAAATGGGTTAATTAACCTTCCGAATTAATATGGCGCATTATTGAGCTCTCATCTTTCGATTAATTTGAGGATGAAAAATAAAAAGTTTAATGCGCTTTTTTATGGATTATCAAGTTGCACTTGACAGGAAAATATAAGTTTTTAAAAAGAAATTCTTGATTCTTAACAAACTTACCGAGTTCTTTTTGAATTTTGTAGATTTTTTCGGCTAGTAAATGGTAGTACTCTGACCTGGAGTTGGCCATTTCGTACATATCACCTTCGACTTTTCTGGCGTATGCAACTAAATTGTGCATTCTCTTATCCAGCATAGCTTGAGGATCGGGGGTAGGAAATATCGCTTGAACCCTGCGACAAAAACGTTCATTCACATTTAACAAAATGTCCCAGAAAAATAAATAATATAAAAAATGAAAAGAAGCACGAGAAAAAGCAATGGATACTTACAGTTTATGTACAAGATGATTTCTGAGATCAGGCGTGACGGACTGGTGCCACTCCTTGGTGCCTTGCACGGGTGTCGCTGTCACCTGACCGGGTTGCAGGCCCGGGGGCAGCTGTAGACTCGATAGTCGGCTGTTGTCGTTCATGAGGCCGCCGGGTTGGCCCGCCTCGTTCAGCCCGAAGAGCTGCTGCTGTATGTTGGCCGCCGCGGCCGCAGCCGCCGCCGATGGCTGCTGCTGCTGCTGATTGGCCGCCCGGGCGTTGGCGCCGGCACCGCCGCTGCCGCTCGTCGGTGTGGACTGGCTCGCCGCGGCCGCCGCGGCCGCGGTAACCGCGGACGGATCCGAGCTGAGCGGCAGCGAGACGTTTGGCGCGACGACCGGCTGCGACGCCCCCACCACCGACTGACCTGGAGGATCAGGAGGACCGCCGCGTGTTAGTTGCTGCGCTACTTGCGATGCGTTCACGAGGGACGGACGGAATGTGAGGTGGGTAGGGAGTGTACCTGTCGCGTCGCGCTGCGGTAGTCGCGCCACGTTGGCCATGCCACCGGGCTGCGCCTGCATGCCGGGCTGGCCGGCCATTCGTACCCCACGGCCGACACCCTGACCGGGTAACAGACCAGCGCCAGTCTGCGTCGTCGGGGGCACGGCGATACCGAGGGCGTCGTACGCTCGCCTCATGTCCGACGGGCTTGGACTTGGCTGGCTGTTTGGTTGAGTAGCCGCAGCTGCAACGTTTACATTTGCAACAGTTTGCATTTGGGCACCTTGTCAAATTAGATCGTTGTTTTTGATTATTAGTAAATAAATACATTGGAAATGTTTAAAATTAATAGATTATTAGAAAGATTATCAAAAATGTGCAAGGAAAGAAAGGAGGAAGAAGAAGAAGAAGAAGAACATACCACCGGTGCTCGAGTGCCAGTTCTTCTCGGCCTGTTTCAGGGGCTGACAGACCGGACAGTCGTTTCGCGTGCAGTTCTTCCAGTGGCCGATTATCGTGCGGGACGAACTGCAGTGCGGCACCGGGCAGTTCTTGTCGGCCTTGCACGTCGACATGTGGTTCAGTACGTTCTTCATGGTCTTGCAGTGCAGCAGGTTGCACTGCCACTGCTCGCCGTTCGTCTGATTCTCGCGTCGCTGGCAGTTGTGCGCGTGCAAAAACAGCAGCAGCTGCTGCTGGATTAGCTTGCGTTTCTCGGGGTCCGCCGTCACTGGCCGAGCTCCTTTGATGGTGAGAGAAAACAAAGGATATTTTTATGTTTGTTA